>NHYE01001419.1:0-93321 GCA_002938385.1 Gymnopilus dilepis | reverse complement strand
TCTTCAGTAGAGGTGCTACCAGGGTTCGAACCTGGGTTTCGGGAAGTCTAGCTTCAATCCTTGGCTTTCATCAGAATCCCGGGTGATAACCACTACACTATAGCACCACATAGCCATTGTATCGTTTGCCTATATCACGCGGGGTTCTCCTAAATTCAAATCAATCCACATACACAAGCACTGGTTACAGATTTCTTCGACTATTGTAAAATCAGCTTTTCCTTCACGAGGTGATCTAGGGCGATCTGCAAAAAATTAAGATTATCACAACTCGGATTCAAGTTCTTGTTGATTATTTTTAGAATCGCGGTAGAGTGGCCAACTGTGTGCCCTGCATTTCATCCTTGTTTGCTACCACCATCATCACCCATGCCCTCTCAGATCGGCATTGTGTAAAATCCCACAATTTCCTTATATCGTTCTGTCTTCCAGCGCGACATCGACATGGAGTCCTGTTACGCCTACCTCCTAGGAAACAACGATCCGCCTTTACAATGTGTCGTGGATGATCTCTCTGGACTGATAGCGAGTCCCATGGAAGAGCTGGCCTTAACCAACCAAAGTATCACGAATCTCGAGCTCGAATTACGTGCCCTCAAGTCCAAACGCAAGCAGCTTAGATCAACTGCGCTCGAGGAATACCTCATCATCACATCGCCTATTCGTCGCCTTCCAGATGACATCCTCTCCGAGATATTCTATCAGTGCATTCACTCACATAGGAACCCTCTGATGAGTGCTTCCGAAGCACCTGTCTTGCTCACTCGAATATGTAGCAGATGGCGATCTGTGGCTCTTTCGTCTCCTGAATTATGGGCGCGGTTGCACATACCATTTTGCGACAACTATCTTCTTTGCGACGCAGCCAATGAGCCAACTATTCCTCAAGGGGACGACAAGAATGGTAATGCTGAAGAAGAAGGACGCAGAGCATACGAGGTCCTCAGCAAGCGAGTAGTGGTCATAAAAGAGTGGCTCGAGCGCTCGGGAAGCCGTCCCCTGACGTTATCCTTGCGTTATCAGGACTACGATTACGACTTAGAGACCAACACGGTATCTTGCGATGCGCCAAACTCGCCGACGATAACGCTTTACTCAACATTACTGCTACAGAGCGACCGCCTTCAGTCATTGGAATTGAACATGGGCGTAGTCACATACCGCCGCTTGGAAAGCCTTCTAAAAGTGGACCGTCTACTGTCCTTAGTAGAAGTCAAAGTTATATTCGATCCCCAGGTTTCTCCTCCAGGAGAGCGCGATGGAAAGAATGACCCTGTTCTGCTGTTCAAGGCACCTCATTTACGACATTTATCCCTGGGAGGACAAGATGGCGAAGGGGGAAGTTACATCCGTCAATTTTTTCCAGTGCCTAGGCCCACCAATCTTGCACAGAACGGGAAGGTTCTGACGTATTTCTATTCTAATTTGACTCTAACCTACGAGGAAGGCTTCGATCTGCTGTTCGAATGTTCAAATCTTATTTCTTGCCAGTTTCGTCTTAAGATCAGCTCGCACGATTCAGACGATGATTCGACACGCTTTCACAAGAAGGCCTACCTTCCCAACTTGACTTCGTTCGCTACTGTTGACGAATGTGGGGACAAGGAAGTACTAGTTCGCCACTTTTATGTGGCCATTGACGCTCCCAACCTGGAGTTCTTCAATTACCAGTTCGCAGAGTATCCTTGTTGGGTCGACGTCAACGAGACCCACCCTAACTTTTCAATCGTCCACCTTCTTAGAAAGGCGGTTCAACTAAAGAAGTTAACTATAGACGCAATATTTTTTGACAACAAGAATGTGGGTCAAGTGCTGAGCGCCCTCGGTCCAGCCGTGAGCCGCCTTGTCATTGGGGACGACCATATGCTGCCAGACTTTAAGGCGAGAGCCCCCTTCTCAAGGATATTTTCGGGATTCGACTCCGATTCTATATTGGATCTCGGACTGCTGATTGTCGATCAAGAATCCACCCATTCTGCCAACGTTCTATTGCCCAACCTCCAGATCTTAGAAGTTCCGTCGCGTCCAGTCTTGCCCAGTGTCCTTGTACGAATTTTGACGAGTCGAATGGACGCCACTGCTCAAGGTAGGTGCTCCCCTCCGAGAGTGATTCGTGCGATGATACGAGAGGGAACGATGCCAAGGGTCGACGAAGAGATGGAAGTCTACAAAAGGCGCAACATGGTGATTAGGCGCTATGTGGAAGATCTGAAATTGGATATCAGATATGTTGAGCGACAGGCTGGGAGACTTGATCCGTCATATGGTCTACCAAAAGATAGCTTCATAGAATAATTTATTATATGCGTTACACGAGAGTCAATCATTCAAGACATATATGATACATTCAAAACACTACATGATCCATATACTATGTAGACAAGCTTTATTCCGACTAATCATCGTCGTCAGCATCCGCGTCTACATATCTCCAAGAGCGATCATCTTCCGAAAGGCCATAATATGGAGAAAAAGTGTCGCGATACTTTGAATACATCTGTGGGGCAGCGTATTGGAGGTCCAAGTCAATATTCAGATGAGCTTCCTCAGCGCAGCGCTGGATCTCTTCCTCAATAGGCTCTTCCCGCTTCCTTGAGAACGATATCTTGACAGACTTCAAGGAGCTGACCCCTCTAGCGGTATTTCCAAGCCGGCCCAGAATAAATTGCTTGACAATCTCGTCAGTTATTGTAGGCAGAATAGATGGGACATTGTCCATCTGATTCGGCTTCGAGTCAAAATTGTACGCCTCAAAAACCTCTAAGTGGGGAAGTAAGACTTCCTTCTGGAACGCGGTCGGTTCTTTTGGGACTACCAAAAGATCAAGGTTAAAATACACCAGCCCCGAAGTGGCGGCCCAGCCCAAATTCTGGAGTGGCCTCTGGCCAATGATGAGATGGGTAAGGTGTCTCGCGAATCGCAAGCCAAAAAGCATGTCCTTGTGGCTCAAGTTGCGTGGGTCGAGAACTAGAGTCTTGATTCGCCTGGAACTTTCAATAAGAGAGAGAACCGGTGATGTTGGTGTGATATTCTGGGTATTCTGATATGCGCCAGGTGAATAATAGCCAAAGCCATGAGGCCTCGGTGCGCTGTAATAAGCACCCCCAGACTGGTATTCGAACCAATTCAGCGAGGGCGTCTGGAGCCGTTTGTACAGGAGTGACATTAAATCGGGCCCGTTGATCTTGAGGCAAAGGAACTTGAGGTGCGGCAGCGGTATGACCATGTCCGGATCGATATAGACGTCTTGGCAATCGGTGACGACCAACCTACAGTCTTCGAGGTTTTCGCAGAGCCGGAATACATGGAGGACATCGGTACTGTTTATTCCGAAGTCCAAAGACAGGTGGGACAAATTTGCCCAACTATCAGGAAGTTTATTTGAATCAAATGCGGAGTGTGCGATCGCATCGCCTCGAACGGATAATCGTTTGAGGCCAGGTGCTTGGAACAGAGTGATAGTCCTTCTGACATTATCTCCTGCTCCTGGAAGAGGAGTTGCCGGCATTGCGCCCGTGGAGAAAGGGATCCTGTCACAAAGCGATATTCTAAGCTGACGCAACGTCGAAACATTTGCAAGAGGGATGCGTGAAAGAAGAAGATGGCAGAGATTGTATGGGAGATCCAAATCGATCTGATCGAACTGGCGAGAGAACGAAATCAGAGTCTCAAAAAGTTGAGGGAGGTGTCCTTCTTGCTTCATTTCCTCCAGCAGCTCGTCATCAAAATTCCCCATAAAGGTGATCGAAAGAGACAAAGGATGGGTGCTGGATCGAGATAACCACAACTCCATCAATTGGCGACGTGCCTCAACCACTTTGACGAATCGTCGTTTGTCCGCCTCTTGTTCTGCTTCAGATCTGGATGTAGCACTTGGATGAGAGAAATACTGCTCGTCGTGAAGTGGATGGGGGATTGCAATGTGCAATTTCGACCACAGGGCTGGAGAGGAGAGGGCAGTTGATCTCCATAAGCGACAGACACGAATGAGGAGCAGAGGGGCTTCAGATATACTCATGACAGAATTGTGGTTTGTCGGGAGACAGAATTGAAAGATGTGCTCCAATATGTCAGGTGAAATTCGACGGATAGGCGACAAAATTATAGTGTACTTTTCCATCGACGTCTGAATGCCATCGCGCTCTTGTTGCAGTTCTTCCAATTTCTTCCGAAGGCGCTGTATCTCTGCGAGCTTCGACTTGATTTGTGCTTTTGGGCCTGATGTCAGCTCGTCGACTTCGGCCAGAACTTCGTCAGGGGGTGGGTCGTTGTTTGTCAAGAAGTGGACAAGGTGAGGGCGCATTCTGAAATGAGGACGATGGCTGAGGGGAATTGTTGAGGTAGTCCGAGAGCCGAAGAACGAAACTGGTCAGAAGTAAACTGACTGGTCAGTACTTTCCACAAGTTTCCTAGGTAGCGCCCAAGGTTGCTTCGAGTCAGGGTGACGGTGACAGTCTGGAGTAAGAAAGGACGTGAGAATCTAGCCTCTGACCGATGATCGTCTAAGTTGTAGCCGGTTTATCTCCAACTGCGTTGAGCACCAATGCTGATTATATTTGTAGTCGACGACCACCAGTATTTATAAAGGAGCATCTCATAGGACCTTCAAAATTTCAGGGTGGTTTTCCATAGATCATTGCGTTGTCTGTCAAAGTCGGCGACTTGATCGCAAAAAATAGAATATTTGCTTTTAGCAAGAGTACAGTATACGCATAAGTCCACATTGGATTTAACTACAGGTTTGTTGGTTCGTCGAGGTCATCATGACGCCATGTTCTGTCGTCTTCGAGCCGGTACGATGATAGACGCGATTTCAGATCAAGCTCCCTCTGAGAGCTGTCCTTCCTATAATTAAGATCTATCACGATGTTGCTTTGAAGCCCTCCACAAGTCCTTGCAGTTTGCTCTTCACGCCGTTTGATCTCAGAGAGGATGTCCTTGGACTCCTTGCTCACAGGTCTGTCAAAGGTCAGACGTATAGTTTTCAGAGCAACCAACCCGGGCCCTTTCTCAGATACAGGGTCGATCCGTTCGTTGATAAATTGCAAGAGAGTCTCGTCTGAAGCCGCTGCAGGCGACCATTCAAAGACTTCGAGAAGCGGTAGGAGGGTGCACGAATTTTGACTTCCTGTATCAGAGCTTTGAGCTCGACCCTCGTTAGTAAGGAGAAGCTGGAGACTGAACCCCGATTCGGTTGGAGGCCGGTACCAAGGGGCCCAAGGTGGATTCCAGGACCCGCGACACAGTACGAGATGTTTCAGAGTCGGGCTGACGATTTGAAAAACGCTGCGATAGAATTCCTCTCGACAATCCATTGGATCCAATGTCAGCTTACAGAGTATACTTGTGCGCTGCAGAAGAGCAATGATGGGAGGGTCAATACCTTCGCTGGGTGTGTGAACCCCGCCTTTACGATAGCTGAGTGAACGTATGAGAGGTGCGTTGATGGATTCGTAAAATCGCGTTAAGACTGGGTAAGTGACTTCGTCTGCTTGTTCAATGATCGCGAATACCGAAAGATAGGGTAGCAATATCTCCTTGAAGGTCTGATTGAGATCCATTGCCTGACGCTGCAAGCACATCAACAGGGTCTTGCAGGATGTCAAATTACAGCATCCCTCCAGTAGCGAGTAAATTTGAGTGACTTTGAGAGGCGAGTGGCTGCAGAAATATCTCAATCGCTCCCCTTGATTGGAGAACGGCGGTGGCTTACTCCACCACTGACCGCTAATACCCGGTCCGCTCAAAGAGACCCTCCGCAAGCTGGGCGCATTGAAAATGTGGATGGGCGCGGGACCTTTGCCAGGTGCAAGATAGGAGCGGTTCGCCAAACGATATTCGAGTTCGACTCTCAAAGCGGTAAGGGAGGACAAGTCGTCCAAGGAGGATATCATAGCTTCGAGCTGTAGGTAAATTTCCATAGGCATTACTAACTCGAGCGTTCTCCAGTGGTTGCGATGGGATATAAGAATAGTGAACAACTCATGAGTGAGATCTCCGTGTCGCAATACAAGCTCCTCCTGCGTGCGGGCGCCACTGGCATAGGACATGGATATTGAGAGCGGACAACTTGCGGCACGGTCAAGCCACTCCTTGACAACTTCACACCGATTCTTCAGGACACGCGATGCACATGATTCTAGGTCCCCCACATTCTCTTGCGGAACGTGCATGCCGGTAATAGACTCAATGGAGGATTTTGATAGATAGGCATTGGAGAATGTAACATGAATCGCAGACCATAGCCTAGGCGATGACAGCGCGGCGATTCGCCATCTCTGGCAGACATGGGTCAAGAGGATGGGAGCTTCGCGTGGAGAGGTGATTGGGTTCCTATGGGTAGCTAGACATCGATAGAATATCTCGTCTAGGATGTCGTTTGGAAGTCGGCGTATGGGAGAAAGGATGGTGCGATAATTGTTGAGAGATTTTTCAACGACGGAACGTTCCTCGGCAAGAGACCTCAACTGCGCCTGCAGGTCGGCAATCCGGGAGTCTATCTTGTCAACTTCGCCGAGAGAAACCACCATAAGGCTCCTGGCTTCATCCATCGAAGAATCACAAGGTGCGTCGTTGTGCTGCAAAAGTTGGGCAAGATGTGGTTCCATTGTGCTTCCAATGTCCTGAACTCACTGCAAGTACTCTTTCTCTGCAAGAGACAATGGCAGTTAATGAAACTCACTGTGCTCTGGCGTTCCCCTTCTGCAAATCGATGGGAGTTGGATGGTAGCTCTCGGTTGTTGCGAGCAAAAGCGTGCTTGAAGACCGCGACATCGACGTCAATCCGGAAGTTGCCGGACGTTGCTTCGAGTTCTATTTTCAGCGTTCAGTTGCTCGACTTCAGCTTGCATCCACAACTCTTCTCGATAGAATTAGAATCTGAGGGGCCGCAGTCGTGCATAAAGTGCAGTTTATTGTGCATCTATATATGTCATTAATTTTATTGAATGGTGATTTCAGAAGTTCCTTGACCTCAAGTATCAACCCTTCCCCAACTTGAAGAGCCTCGGAGCGTTGTTGTTCAGTAGGCAGGTAATATGAGGTTGCATTTCGGAATTCCGAAAAGTAGAGCCTGTGTTTATTTTATGACAAGTGGCCCTTATCCAGGGCCTTGACCAGGATTAAAATCACTTACCTTCCTTTGTTAGGTAATACGTCGACTCAATGGAACCTGAAAGTCCATCTAATACACCATCTCTGGGTTCCAGGATGACGGTGTTTGGACGAGCCTTGGACTAAGAGAGTATGACAAATTTGCGTAAAGGCGCTTGTGTACAGATTCATAATTTTTGTCTAACATTGAACTGTATGATACCTTCAATTGTAAATGTCTGTTAGAGATTCATCGATTTCAAGGCCACCCCAAGTACGATTATCAGAGCTGAGTCGAAGGGACGACGACGATGGCCCCGGTACGGAAAACCTGTCGTTACCCTTTGTCGGAGTCGGAGAGTAAATGAGACGCAGTTCAAGTTCTTCCAGATGCGCATTCTGAGACCCTGACTCTCTCGCATCTCTTTTGAGCCGCCCTAATTCTTGGGCAATATCTATTTTCTGAGAAATGTCAAAAATAATATGCACCTTCTTCAGAGGAGCCACTCCTGGAGGGATGAGAGGCCGAAGTCGTCCCGTAATAAAGTGGAGAACGGTCTTATCGTTGGCTGATCCAGGTGACCACTCAAAAATCTCGAGTTTTGGAAGGAGCACATTATACAGCATGGACCAAGGATTGACCAACAGCCAACTAAGATCGAACGAAGGAGTACTATTACTGCGCCGTGTTTCAACAGGATGGTTGTTCAATGATTGTAAAGGCTCTTTGCCAAGTACAAGGTGTTTGAGATTTGAACTGACGGTCTCAAGGATCTGGAGGAGGCTACGTTCATTGAAGTCGTTTGGGTCGATTGTCAACTTCTGGAGCTGGTGACAGGTCTCTATTAAGACGCGAACGGGAAGGTGACTCCAACCCACACCATATGGTTTTCGGTAGTCCATCCATTTCAGAGACGGCGCTTGAAAAGACGAATAGAAGTAATCTAACGCGCCTTTTTCAATCCCATGCTCGCTTATTGAAAGGGTCAACAGACGGGAGAGGATCACAGGGCTGTAGGCGTCGCCGGGTGCTCCACTTGGGTCGTCCTGCCTTTGGGCGACGTGAACCTTGCAATGAACAAGGCCAGGACAGTGTCTGAATAGCCCCAATGACTCGGAAAAACTGAGAATCATCCGGGAACAGAAATGGGTCAGATTGTGATTGAACAGTGGGTATGGAACCCTCTCAACTGTGGACAGTTGGCTGAGATAAAGGCGCTCGAGAGTTAGCTTTTGGACCTGAGGTGCATTCAAGAACACATCAAGTGACGACTCTATTTCGGATTGTGTCAGGTTCGCCAAGGCCACCCCGCTGATAAAGTCATGGTCAGGTCTAGGATAGAAATTGAGCTTGACGCTCGTCAGTAGCTGGCATGAATCGGACGACGGCATCATCATCCTAAGTTGACGGAAGACGTCAGCCGGAATACACAGCTCCAAGCTCCTCCAGCGCTCGCAGGTTGGCGTGACGATCTCCAAAAGCTCGCGAGTGAGGTTGTCAGCCCGGTTGACCATCCCAAACAGCAGAGGCTGCACTGCCGTACTTCGGTAATAGATGGATATCGAGAGCGGGTGACGTCCTGAACGTCTGAGCCACTCCTTGACAACGTCGCATCTCCTCTTCAAGGCCACAAAAGCAGGGTTTCCGCTGGAATTTGGAGTATAACCATATCCATGGACTGGCGCACGATCGGGTCTATAGGCGTCGGAAAAGGTGATGTGCAGCCGAGACCACAGACGGGGCGAGGATAAGGCGACGCTGCGCCATTTTCTGCATACGTGAGTCAGGAGGAGCGGCGCTTCCGAGGCGGAGATGAGGGAATTGCGGTGGATTGGTAGCAGATAGCAGAATATCTCGTAGAGAATGTCGTGTGGGAGTTGTCGTATGGGTGAGAGCAAAGTGTAGTAATCCGCAATGGAGCCGTTAATTTCAAGCCGTCTTTCTTCCAAGAGCTTTAGTCGAGCTTGAAGAGCCGCCGTCTCTGCGTCTATATCGTCTAGTTTCTTCAGAGGTCCTTTCAGCAGTTCCTTGACCTCTCGAATCGCCCTTTCCTCGAGAGCTTCATTGCTGTTCAACAGGTGAATAAGATGAGGTTCCATTTTACGCCTGTTGGAAGGAAACACAAGCCGCAGTCAGACCCTTAGTGCAGGAGTTGGCCCAAAAAATGACTTCACGTGCCTTTGTCAAAATTGATGTCAAGGCAGCGAATCAAGAACGACTCAAAGTTAAAAGGTTAAAGTGATGGAGTGGCTTGTGTCCAAGTCAGCAGGGATGAGAACAGTGAAAGCACACGTTTAGTAAAAGCTTATCGTCACGGATGGAGGGCCATGCATCAGAGCATGTCCGACCTCGATATCGTGGTCCACTGTCAAGCAATGTAATCCATATCTCGGCTGCGAGCCTCAAGGCTTGGACTTGCGGGCTGTCAGCTGATGTACCTCCGAGTCCTTGTCATTCAAACCTTTGAAGTTGAACAATGGAACATGCGGACCTGAGGTATGAGGGTTCGAGCGGTGAAATACACGGAACTTGAAGCCGAAATGCAATTAAGAAAGAGGATAAACGACCACCACAAACCAGGAACCCACATAAGTACTATCCGTCCGACTCAGAACCGAATCTACGCTTCTAGGCATAAATAAAAAATAAGATAAGATGCAGAAGTCGTAGTCCAAAGACTTCGTTCGAAGGCGACAGGGTATATCGTGTGTATCAGGGAGCCAGAAGGCGTACTAAGTAAGCAGCCAACGCGCAACTGGCAGGCAAGTGAGATATGAGGTGGGTGGGTCAGCGTAAGGGGAGCGTGAAGCCGTGAAGGGTAAGTAACTGGCAGATGGGACGCGGAGAATAATGCAAGGGTATCCAGAGAAATAGTGCAAATGCTAGGTAAGTAAGTAAGTAAGTGGGTGGGTGAGTGAGTGAGCAGAAACGAAAAGAGAGAGGGAGGGAGTAATGCAAGTGAAGTTCCAACGTAAAGAAGTCAATGCAAAGTTCAAGTTCATTCGAATTGATTGAAACGAAATGTGTGTATTCCAGAGAAGAGACGAAGACGAATTTTTGTTCCGGGATGCAAGAGTGTCAGGGCAGCAGGGCAGGGCAAGGCGGCGGGGAGGAGGCCGAGCAGGAGCAGGAGGCTGAGGACGAGGAGGTGAGGGCAGATGGTGTGAGATGGATAGCTGGTAGTACAGTAGCATATTGTTGTTCGACCTTTGGTTTCGTGGTTATCTTCCTTCCGTCAAATAAATAACAAGGGTGGGCTGGCATAGAGGTGAGGCATTCAATCAAGGCGGTAGGCGCATGAGGGAGTGGAGGCGTCGCATAACAGAGAGGGATGTCGTCAAATGAAGATCGCTAGGGACTAAAGAAGGGCAACGTTCACGTCGACAACCGACTCTTGAGATCACCACGTCCATGGCCGACTCTCGAGATCCGCCTCACATCTCCAAAATGCCCAGCCTGAGACGCCGGCGGCCCTCTCGCGCTCAAATTACCATGCACGACCTCATCCACCAGCTCCTCCACCTCCAGCACCGAAGGCAGCGGCACCTTAACCGCAGCCGCAGTGGGGCGCGCCTCCCCCGCCTCCCGCCTCTGCACAGTATTCGTCGGGCTGACATGCAGCACCGTGCTCGCCGCGCCGTTCTTGCCCGTCACCACGCTCGCCGTCGCGCTGCTGCTGAACGTCGCGGCCTGGTTCGCGGAGCCGCCGAACGCCTTGGGCTGCGTGTTGGACGGGTTGTTCCGCGTGAAGTAGACGCCTGCTGCGACGCCCCCGACGATGAGGATGAGCAGGGTCATGCCGACGATCCAGACCCAGCGGGAGTAGGAGGAGTAGCCGTTCTGGGTTTTGCGGAGCCACCAGCTGTGTGGGCCATTAGTTAGCATTTGAATAAATTATTGGTGATGGAGATGAAAGACTGACCTCTCCTTGGCGGGACCTTTCTTGCTCTCCTCCTTCACAACCATACTAAACCTCCTCCAGAAATCATCTCCCTTCTCACCTCTAGTCGGCAAAAGGGTACTCTCATCCTCACCCCTCATAATCCCCTTCCTCGGGATCGGCTCCCCATTCGCCCCCGCAGCACCCGCCCCAGCCCTCGGCGGCCCAGGCGCAAACACCCCATCCTCAAACTTGACCGCAAGGGGCGGCGGGATGGCCTTCTTCGCCGGGCGGATAAACGCAGGCGTGATGGGCGTCACGGGCGGCAGCAAAGGGTGTGGCGAGGCGGAGTGCAGCGAGGGCGAAGGCGACAACGGAGGCCGGTCCTGTGCGAAGGACGGAGAGGGCATGGGGCTGGCGAAGGGGTTCGGGCCTGGGGAGGCATCGAAGGGGTTCTGAGCTTGGGCGTGCGGGTGGGGTTGGGGCATGTTGATGCGCAGGGAAGGGGGCTGGGCGTTGACTTGGCGCATGCTGGGGCCTGGAGCAGCTGGATTGGGCGTGGGCATAGCTACGGGGTCGGGGCGAGCCAGGTTGAGAGCGGCGATGGGTGCTGCGTACCCTGGTCGAGGGGCCGCAATTGGCTTGGGCTGAGGAGAGGGCTGCCTCGGCTGCTGAGCAGGAGGCGACAGCGGCGGCGACGACCGCTGTTGCTGTTGAGGGGGGATAACACCCGTCGCTGCAGCCAAAGCGGCGTTCTTGGACGGAGAGGCTGAAATGCCAGGCGGCTTCGCAGGCTGCCTTGGGCCGTCCTCGTCGTCCGAATCATCAGACTCGTCGCCCATGTCCATGTTCAGCAGCAAATTGCCGATACCGGAGGTGCGGTTGGACTGCCCGCTGGGAGCGGCGAGCTTGTCCTTGCTTTGTCCTCCTGCAAGGTAGTTGTCATACCTATGAAATCAAATTCAATTTCGTATGAGTACGAGGGCGACAGAGGGCAAGGGAGCAACGAGCAACGTACACATCGTAAGCAGACGTTCGCTTGTTAGGATCATCCGGAGGTGGTTGGCGAACTCGCCGAGTGGGCTGGCGGGGCGTTTCGTAGAACGAGTCGGGTTCGTCAGTCGCGAAGGGGGGCTTGCCAGCTAAAGTCGGCATCGTGTAGTATCCTCTGATGAATCGCTAATCAAGTCTATGGGGTGTCCGGGTGATCCTCGACGAGGGTGGTTTACTGGTGAGGCACCGACGTGTACGTGTGTATTCCAATGAGCTGGGAAGAGCTCGAAAGTGTGTGGTTGCAAAAGAGCGGAAGGTTGAAATGAGTGGAAGCGGGACAGGCTTGCCCCAAGGTCGTTGCTCTGACACGAGCTAGGAGCTAACGTTCCTTATGACAGCTGGCTAGCACAGGGGCGCAGTGTCGTGGTCAGAATCCAATCAACGTCGACGGATATTCCGTGCGTATGTCAGAGCTAGCTGCACTGAAACGAAAGCAGGAGAGATCTAGAAGAGAGAGCAGAAGGGAAAGCAGAAAAGACAGACAAGAGACGACGAGAGAGAAGTAGTAAACAGGCGGAACGACAAATCAGCAGTCCTGGAAAACCTTGTGTTGTCCTGGGCACGTGGGGCTTCGGCTACCCGTTTTTGGAGCGTCCGATCCCGTGGAGGCGGCACTTGAGCTCCATTTGGCCATCCGCATCAGCTTCTTTCTCTTCTCAGCTCTTGATTGCATCAACGCCATGGACAACGACAATCTTTGCCTGTCGTCCTCTTGCCAGGTGCTTTCTCAACGTCGATCTTGTCTCTTGCTTCTTTTCAAACGCTTGGTCTTGAGCACGGTCGGTCTACACTCAGGTGGGATGCCAAACGCCGACGATCTCCGTAGGCTCAGCGTCAAACTTCAAACGCCTTCAAGGAACAACGCAGGATGCAATTTTCTGTTGCCTCAGCAGCGTTCAGCAAAAATCTGCCTCTCCATTTCTCGGTTGTTTCCCTTTACTACGATGCGCTCCGTGTCTTTCAAAATTTGGACTCGCCTTGTTGTCGATACGTGCAGTCCTTTCAATGCTCTTTTCCCTTCTAGAGCTCTTGTACTCGACCAGCGCGCAACGCCCGACGCATCACTCTCCTCGGGGATCTCTTCTGCTTTTTCCAAAAAATTCCCCAGGCATTCCTTCTTTCCCGACATCCCGAGATAACGGGATCTAAAAATAACACTTCCACCCGCGCGAGCTATTCTTGTACGTCGGGTGTTACTATGACTTTAAAGCCAGTGCGAGCTTTCGAAGCATCACACTGGGACTCTGACGGCTGAAAAGAAGACAACACACGCCTACTCATGCCAGCTGCGTACGACAAATGTTTACTGCTATGTTTAGGTGCAACTTCGAAGCTGACTTGATACGTGACGTGTGTTCTTCAGAGTTTTTCTGACACTGGATTGAATGATGATGATTGACATTAGTCGTTAATTAGCCTCCCGGGTCCGTCGAACACATCACGTCAGGCGCCTAGCTAACCACTCTTGTCTGAACGCGAACATAATTACCATCTCCCGTTCAACATCTCATACTACTCTCACAGATAGCGAAAATTCACCTGTCCTACTTACGTCCTCAATCGAGCTAGAAGGTATTCCGCGTTTTGGATGCAATAAGACTCGGATCTGGTAGTTCAATCTGAGCTCCACTCACAGAATTTATAGCCTGGGAGACAGTGTATCGTGGAACCGAACATCCCACTCCGCGTGGTTGCTGCTAGGTCAAATTATAACTTTGAATCTGCTCTACTGGGAGTATCAAGGCTATCTATCTTCTCAGGAAATTACCTCGCCGATGTACTCGATTTCGGCCATCCTAGCTCTCAGATCTCTCCATACTCTTCCAGCTCGAGAGTCCACCAAAGGCGATCATCCTGCACGCCAGAGGACGGCGAGAACATCCCGACGGGTATCTCAGCTTGCGATGGATATTCCAAATCCAACACGACGCCTTGTCCGCTGAGACTCCTCCCTGGACCCACGTTCAGTTTCTGGCAGAATGCCTCTACCTCTTCAATAACGTCCAGCTTTTGGACCCTCTTGAATATCACCCGGACGAGCTTCAATCTAGCACATCCGCCTAAAACAAATGTTTGCAGCCGACTGGTGATGATCTTCAAGAGCATCTCGTCTGATATGAAGCCTGTTGATAGCTCGAGCTTCTCGAGGTTGGGCAATAGGATCTCTGTCTGCCAAGCCCCAGATGTATACGTGTATTTCTCGGAATTCAACTCCAAAAAGCCGAAGTCATACACCATGTCGCTCTTGTCGCCTGTTAGGACGTTGAAACCCCTCTGTACTTTTGGTACACGCAAATGCTTCTCCTGGCCAAAGACCAGATGTGTTAGAGTTGGACTGACACATCGCAGGACTTCTTGAATGCCTCTCCGCGAGAAGCTGTACGGGTCGAGCGTCAATTTTTTAAGCCCAGCGCATTGTCTTAGCAAGGGTAGGAGAGGGTGACCAAGACCAGTAGAATCATGGTCATTTGGCAAGTCTGCTTGATCAGGTTGATACTGATACTGATTCGGAGCCCCACTCTGATAGTCGATCCACTGTAGATTCGGCGCGTCGATCGAGGAATAAAATTCCAGTGCTCTCTCATACTCCGAATCTGTATCGTCTTCAAAGACACTAAAGACGCGCAAGGAAGGAAGCCTCGCTGTGCCCTTGATCAAAGCTACTTCTGGGTTCGACGCTTGAGGGTTGAACCAATGGACGTGTAATCTGCACGAATGGAGGTTTGTACAATCCTTGAGGATGAATGAACATTCATAGCGACTAAGCGGGACACTAGAGGAGAAATACTGCAAGGATTTCCATTGGAATGTAGAGATGGATTTCAGCGGGAAGGCCGATCGGAACATGTACCTGCCTGGGAGATTGTAGCCGTCTATGGAGAGACGTCGCAGGTGTGGTGCAGTTAACAACGTATCTCCAACGCCGTCGTCAATGCCCGAGAGCTGTCCATGCGCCATTAAATGAAGATTTGTCTTCAACTCCGTGAGCATGGGGATGTCGTACGGACTGAATAATCTGTCTATGTGAGCATAAACCTCGACGGGCAGCGAAAGTTGGAATGATTCCAACCGATACGCTTGGTTCGCAAGGTCCATAAGAATTTTTTGGACTGGATCATCCGAGTTGAGAGATTCCAGCGCTAAAGGCTGGAGAGGGTTCCCGCAGTACAATGAGATTGTCAGAGGGCACGCATGGGATCGTCTCAACCATTCTTTAACCATCTGTGCTCTCCGACTCATAGCTTCAAGAGCTCTGTCCATTCGCCTGTTAAAATCGGCCTGAAGAGGCAGCGGGGCAGTAGTACGATGCGCTGGTGGTGGTATATAGTCGTAACAAAATGCGATATGGAGTCGAGCCCACAAGCGAGGCCAATTGAGAGCAACAGATCGCCATTTGCCACAGACCTGGGTAAGCAAAAGGGGCGCTTCCGTTGCAACGGGAATGGAAGGTCGGTGAGATGGCAGACAGTTGTAGAAAATTTCGCCAAGAATGTCATTGGGAAGTTGATGGATGGAGGAGATATTTGGGTTATGCTTCTCAAGCCATCTCTTGATGTGAGCTCGATGCGCCCTGAGGTTGGCTAGACGTTCTTCCAGGCCAGCAATCTTTTGATCGGTTTCCACGAGCTCTCGAAGCTGCTGCTTTATGTGATGCTGGGCTTCATTCATTTATGTCTCAGAAGGGGGTCAAGTTGCAGCTTGAAGGAGGTGATTCATGGGAAGGAAGGAAAAGATAAAAACATACCTGGTTGATCATCATATCGAATTTATAAGACGGCCAGCAGGAAGACAATGTGACTACAAGCACTGCCGCTCTCACCGCCTCTTCCACGTTATAGCCTGCCCATCATTTCCATCTGTTGGAACTAGCACTAAGGCTCTGGGAGGCATCGAAGTAATTTCACAGCGAGTCAGAGAGCCCACAGAGAGTTACTACCCTAGCGCTTTCATTGGGTGAGGCATCCGCGGACTGCCAACTCTCGACTTCCGTAACACAGACGCACCTCTTCCCGAGCGAGTTACCCCTATCCCGGACAAATACAGCCAAAGAGTACGCGCTAGAAAATGATCACCTGATTTCCTGGCTTTCTGATTCGACTCCGAGTCATTCTACGGTCCGACCCTATTATCATACTCTCGCGCGTCGAATCAAGTCGACCATTGGCTCTGAACTTTTCAGGAGTATTCTTCCAGGCCTTCCTACCAAACTCTGCACACCACACGGCAGCTGAAGACCTGAGCAGGGAATTGCTCTTGCTTTTCAAGTGTTCAACGTTCAACGTTCAAGTGTCATTGAGGAGGACTCGGACGTGTCAGTTGTGTCTGTATGGCAAAGTGCGTTACAATACTCCATGTTGACCCAAAGATTGACGGAATACCTTACGCATACTTGGACCAGCATCAGGACGCGTCGCGAATTTGGACCTCTAAACTTTGATGTATTCCTTCCCATCTCCCGTGTAGAGCAACAATGCCGACGCCCTTGATTTCGGCCGTTTGGACCCTTTGAAAGATACAGGGCTAGAAACTTGGTCTCACTCGCTATTTCTACCCTCAATCTCCGCTTTGCACCCTCACCAGCTTAGACGGACCGATTACCGCTCGTAATATGGAATAACGAATTTGACCAAAGTTGTATGTACCCTCGTTTAAATTTGGGACGAAGCAATGCTGTGTATGGTACAGTCACTATCACACAAAGCCGCTCTCACACCCTCTTGTAGAGCGCTCACACCTTGGTCATAAACATCGAGCAAGAAGGGTGTCAACCTAGCAAAAAAGGGCTATTGCCAGAGCTCAAATTTTCAGGGATGTTTAACCGTGCCTCGAAAATAAATATCTCTCATAGTACCTTTACGCAGGGTAAGTTATCCAGCTTTATTCCTTCTGTCCTAGATCCAGTCCTTGTCTCTCATAAATTCTGAGTCGCTTTCTCAACCACAGTTGCTCAAACACTCCTTCGAGATCCTGGCCGTCTCTATGAACTTCGACAACAAATGCCTCTAAAACCCGAGGTCTTTTACGGGCGCGATGCTCTCGTCGGTGAAATAGTGTCGCTGCTCGTGTCAGGAGGACACATCTCACGTTTGCATCCTGGGTCCTGGAGGCATGGGCAAAACATCTGTCTCGCTCGCCGTCGTCGAATCACTTCTCCTTCGAAGACGTTTCTCGTATTCAAATTCTATTTGGGTTCCGTGTATCGGAGCAACATCGGCTGATTCGCTCATCGAAATCCTGTATGTTCAGCTGCAGTTACCCGGTGATGGGCAACCGACTTTGGGGAAGATCATATCTGAACTCAGCCAGTTGAAAGACCCACGTCTACTGGTCCTCGACAACTTCGAGACGCCATGGTACGCACCCGGAGATACCCAGAAGCAAGTTGGGGACATCCTTCGTCAGCTAGCTCAATTGAAGCATATCGCGTTATTGGTGACGATGCGCGGGTCGCGGCCACCGTGCGACAAAGCAATCAAATGGCAGTCGAAGAACATTCAACCTACGGACGAGGAGGCTTGCTTACACATCTTCTACGAGATCAATCCTGACGCGAAGGGTGATCCAGATGTGGGTCGTCTACTGCGTTTGTTGGGATACATGCCTTTCGCAGTCACCTTGATGGCCAATCTTGGGAAAGAAGCATACTTGACAGCAAAGGTGTTGTTGGACGCGTGGCTGGAGTGTGGTCCTGATATGTTCTCGGATAATCCGGAGCAGAGCATAGCTCGAAGCATAAGCCTTTCAGTGGACAGCTACCTCGTTAAGCAGAATCCCAATGCTCTTCTCCTTCTCTCCGTCCTCTCTCTTCTCCCAGGAGGGACTACCCGAGAGAATCTTTCCTGGTGGGCTCCGACATTGAAGAAGGCACTTATCCCTGCCGCTATTGCTACTCTGTCGAAAGCGGCCTTGCTTGTCCAAAACAAGCAGCAAGATTCGAAGCTAATCCTATTTGTCATCCCTGTCGTCCAATCCTTTATGCAACATCAAGGCCGAATTCCAGAACACCTACGGAAGGAAGTTCATTCAGCATGTTGTAGATATGTCCTCGAACATGCCCGTCGGTATGACCTCCCAAAATTTATGGTCGAATCGAAATTGATTGCAGCAGAGGACACCAATATCCATGCTGTCCTTTTCGACACCTATATGACAAGTGCCACTACCTTAACCGACACTACGATGGAAGCCATCATTGCCTTTTGCTGGCACCGATGCGACACGAAGCCAAGCCTTGAGATTGTCGAGCACGCACTTGAGATAGCTTATGCCTATCGTGTCGAGCGATACATAGCCCTTGCCACGTGGTGCTTGGGCAAAACCTGCCACCAAGTTGCTCAGTTTCGTTTGGCTTACAAACATCTTCAGCAGGCTTACAAACGATTCAACGATCTGTCAGTTGACCGAAGGCTTCGAGAATATGCCTGTCAATGTGGCAATGACCTCGTTGATGCTTCACGGAACGTTTTTCCACGAGAAGAGGTGGTTTCACTGGCTCGAAAAGTTGAGAAGAAATGCGCCACCCTGGGTGACAATCTCATACATGGGCGAAGCCTAATGTATCTCGCTTTTGCTCTGCAAGAAGCCGACCGGCGGCAGGAGGCTTTACCTTTTGCAGAGCAAGCTAGGGTCATGCTTGCTGGGGTTGGCAATTTGTGCCATCTATCCAATACGTATCAGCTCATCGCCCGGATTCATTACTACGACAAGAAGCTGCCGGATGCACTGGACATGATAACACAGGCATCGCAATTGGCTGCGAGGAGCGGCAGTCCATTCTTCGAAGGATTCGTTGCCGTCGAGTTTGGTATGATTCTCTTCACACTTGACAGAGATGCCGAGGCACGGGAACAGATCGAGCTCGCTTACATGAAAGCTTCAAGTTATGGGGATGAGCATTGCATTGTGTTAGCTTTGGACTATAGGGGGTATGGGTACCTACGCGAAGGCGACTACCTCAATGCACTGAAGGCATACGAAGCTGCTTCTGGCAAATGGGCGGGTACCAATGAAACGAAGTCGGAGCAATTTTGCAAGGAGAACATAGCCAAGATCAAACAGAAGCTTCGGACGCCAGAAGCAGTGATCGGGTTCCGTAGACCTGGCTTTGATAACAACGACTCGCTTCTATATCCAAGACCTCGAGCAGCCAGCCCAGTCGCAATGCACTGATCAAACAAGCAGCCTCCATTTACTGGGTACCTGATAACTGTAGCTTTAGGCACATTGTATTAACACATGTAATTTTAGGGCCAGTGCACTCTATGTATTGTATAACTAGGCATTCCAGCTACCAAACATCAGACGACTCTTGAAAGAAAGATGGTCTGGGGAAGAATGGAAGCAAATTCCGGATAGATGGGAGGACCGGAAACAAATTCCGGATCTAGTCGCAAGTGGAAGGCCCGAACTCTTCAAGAAAGGATAGGAGACTGTCAAACTCCAATACGTGCCCCTGGCCATTTTCAGCGCCGTTGAAGAGTTGAAATAGTGCACGACCATGTGTGGGTACCCTTTCTTGAGAATCAAATGACGTGATTTGAAGCTTGCGGTTGTCGAGATCCCGAGGCCAGTCAACAGAAGGTTAGGCATAGCCAAAGCTCAAAGCATGGTCTGCAATATCAAGTCGAGAAGGATGAGCACATAATCTTCCATAGAATATACATCAACAAGAGGGATATTCTTACCCATTCATCCAGCTCAATATGTGGCCAATGTCGATCATTTTGAATGCCAAAGGACGATGACAGCGGGTCGGCGTTGAATGAATCTACGTCAGTGTCATATTCCAGCTCAAGGGTGAAGTCTTCGGCGGCACTTCCGTCCTGTATGCCAAGTCGCTCGTGATGTAGGGCGACTTCTTTCTGAATGTCCACCTTCTTAGCTTTATTGAAGATGACACGAACGAGCTTCAGAGGTACGCATTTGCCCAGTGACGCTGCTTCAATTCGGCTAGTGATAACTCGAAGCAAACTGCTATCTGATATTGAGCCTGTCGAGGATTCGAGGATGTTGAGTTTAGGCATCAAAATATCTGGACGACTATTGCCTTCCCCATCCGTGAAAAGCGATCCTATATCCCATGACACGGCAGCACCTTCGAAATATCCTCGTTGCGCTTTCGGAGTACGGAGGTCGACTTCCTGGCCGAGTACCAAGTGCTCCAACGAGGGAGAAGCAACTTGCAGAATCTGAGCTAGGTGATCGCGTGAAAAGCCGTAAGGGTCTATAGTCAGTTTCCTGAGTTCTGGAGACCTTTTGAGGAATTTAGCAACCGGATGCATGGTCTGCACTGCAACGTTGGTGTCATGGATGCATGTCTGCGTCATATAGTCGAAGTGCCGCAAGTGAGGGGCTTCGATGGAGGAGAAAAAGTGGTCTGACCCTTGAGCAATCTCTGCGTCGTCGATGAGGGCAAATAAAAGAAGACTTGGAAGGTATGCAACTCCTTGTATGGGTACGTCGTCCGAGTCCCGAAACGACATGAGATGGAGCCTGCAATAGACGAGGTTCTCGCATTGTTTGAGAAGGCTAAAGCTTTCTGGAAGGGTGAACATGCGATGAGACGAGAAGTAGGTCAATTGTTTTCCACGATCAGCGAATGGAAAATCATTCAAAAGCCAAGCACGTCTTGTTGGATAGCCATCTACAGGCCCCAGAGAAATTCGTCGTAGGTGTGGTACCTTCAAGAGCTTGATTGGTTCATATTGGTTGTCACCCCCGTGAGGAGTGAAGTTGTAGAAAAAGTTCACCTTCAGCTCCGAAAGAGCTGTTAGTGAATCCATCGACATCATCAACTCCAGTTCGCGATAAATTTCGACCGGCATGCTCAGTTCCAGCGACTGCATATGGTGGCTATGGGAAGCCAGTATCTTGAATAACCTCCTCGTCGCGTCGCTGAGGATGTCGGAATTGGCATCAGGATCTTCATCTGTTTCCACGTCATCACGCCAGTCGAAGGAAGAGCGTGTATAATTGAGGGAAATCGACAAAGGACAACTTCCTGAGCGTGCAAGCCACTCCCTGACGATCTCGACCCTCTGATTCAGAACTTGTATAGCCTTCTCTCGCCGCTGATCATTCGTGACACCGAGCAAGGGATCGATTGTGTGGGCCGGCCTATATTCACGGTCTTCGTCGCAAAACGATATGTAAAGCTGGGACCATAAACGAGGAGACGAAAAGACGACGGCTCGCCATTTACTGCATACTTGAGCGAGCAGGAGAGGAATTTCAGTGGCAATGGGAACCGGGTTTCGATGACAAGGAAGACAATGGCTGAATATCTCGCGCAGAATGTCGTTCGGAAGCTGACGCATTGGAGAGAGAATAGTGCGATATTCCTGTACTGACGTCCGGATACCTTCGCGTTTTTCTTTGAGAATCTGCAGCTGTTCCTCTAGATCCATGATTTTGCGGTCCGTGGCTTCCAGCTCCTCCAATGGCGCAGCCATGATACCCTTCATCTCCCGAATAGCGTCCTCGGAAGGGGGGTCATTAGATGTCAAAAGTTTCGCAAATTGGGCGACCATTGATGTGGAAAGAGGCCTTCTGAGGCAGAAAGTGTAATCAACATGAGAATGCCTCAAGGTTCCAGGACTTGCCACTCACTAGCTATGGTAGGGGTGAGGACGTGTTGAGGTCCAGGATCAAGTTGTGTCTAGCCCACCTTCCTATTTCCATGCTGTGCAAAAGACTCAGGCGGATCACAGGGCTTGCACATCTCTGACTCTGACCACCATCTTCGTATCACCAGCAGGCGTCGGGCGCCACGTATACTACTATAAGACTCGACCATTTTGTGCAGTGGGAGCTGCTGGACGTCGCAAGTGTTTGATGCCTAGGCGCAGGTCGTTGTTGTTGACTCTATATAGTCATTACTTGTGAGTTCATCATAAACTACTTCTTATCATCTTTCTGACACCTTGCAGCCGTTTTGTAGTAGCGAGACTGTAATATGGATCCAGTCATAACGGAACTTCTGACCAACAACGATGCGCCGGAGGAGAGCACTCTTCAAAAGGCACGAGAGTTGCTGGAAATTCCGCGTCAAGAGTTGTCGAAAACCACAGCAGATATTGCTCATCTGGAAGCGCAGCTCGCACTTCTCAAAGTCCGGCGAGAGAAGAGTGAAAGATCAATGAACGACTTCCAGACCATCCTGTCTCCCGTTCGTCGGCTTCCAGACGATCTTTTGAACGAGATATTCTACCATTGTTTGCCCAGTCAAAGGAACCCCGCCATGGTAGCCTCGGAAGCTTCCATCTTGCTGACGAGAGTCTGTAGCAAATGGCGGTCTCTCGCGATGTCATCCCCACGATTATGGTCAGAGCTACATATCACCTTCTGTGACGATTACAAGACTTCTTCAGACCCGTATATGAATCTCGTTTCGGACGCTGTTGCACAATTTCAAGCACATGCGTCGTCCGTTCTAGGTCGTCGGATCCAGGTCGTCAAAGAATGGCTGACGCGTTCCGGGACCTGTCCACTCTCCATATCCCTTCTCTACACCAGCGGTGCTTGGACAGTAAATGCACTGGAAACACAGTCCGAGTGTGATCTCACCATCGAGCTATTCAAGACCCTCTTGACTTTCAGCCAACGATGGAGGGAGATTGAGCTGATCATTCCCCTGGAAATATATCGGAAACTTGAAGCCCTGTTCCCTCCTTCGTTAGCGTGTTTTTCCTCCCTCAGAAGCCTGAAAGCAAACCTCCATCAGCAAATAGCTCAAAGCCCTGGACATGCTAAGGACACAAGGCCTGTCCAATTACTCAGAGCGGGTCGCATTGAACGCCTCTCTGTGAGCGGTTGAGACTCTCGCCTTTTATGGCCAGATGGCCCCCCACTGCTCCCATCTTTGGGTCCGAACTTGACATATCTTTGTTCATATCTTACAATCTCCGCCGTCAGCGCCCTTCAGTTGCTCCAGCAATGTGGAAACCTCGTACATTGTAAACTTTATATCACGTCAGATTACACACCAGGCCCAAGTAATCAAGCTTCCTTGGTTCTATCGTCGAAGATATAACAGACGACTCCTTGGCTACTCGGTTCTATGCTTCGCTTGATGCTCCGAACATCAAGTGGCTAGACTACCAAAGACCACATCACAACGTCTTCGACGGCCTCGACGGCTCCAACGGAACTCACAGTGATACACCGCCCCCAATCTTTCCCCTCCTCCGCAAAGTCGTGGACCTCAAGAAGTTGACAATTGATCCAAGAGGTTTCCTGTCTGCTCGATTATGCGAAGCATTGGAAATTGTCAGTTCCAGTGTCACACATTTAGTTGTCGGCCATGAACCGTCAAGGAACACTAGACCAGGCATCCGCAGACGAAGATACCCTAATCCCTTCTTCCGGCTTCCCAGACACTTCGACTTAGAATGGCTTTGCGACTCGACTGCCAAAGCCGATAATACCTCGCCTTCAGATCGCCCTGCTGAAGACTATTCATACACGGCCCAAATGCTTCTTCTGCCGCACCTCGAATGTCTTGATTGGTCGATGGGGACGGGGCCGGACGAAGTCCTCCTGCGATTTATAAAACAGAGGATGGCAGCGAGTGTCTCGGGAGGTGTTGCGAGCTTGAAGCGTGTATGGATAGCTTATGACAGGACGCAGGAGCTCGATATTCCGGCTGAGTACGCCCGCTTCCGAGAGGACACGATGACCGAGTCTGGAATCAATTTACTGGACTTCCGACTGGACCTTGACTATGCTATCTCGGAGCCAGCAACGGACGATAAACCTCTTTCCGCGTTGTTTGGTCTGACGCCTGATGGAAGGTCATGGTCTTACGACGACATTCGGGAATCAGTGAGACGATATCTTGTAACTCTCTGACGCCTTTCTAATCGTACTTTCCTTGAGGCCGTACCTGATTGATAACTCTGGACCACTCGAGCGGCATGGCCATACGTCATGAGATTGACATGGCATATGATTTTTGGGGCACTACGTAGAGTACTGTTGTGATCGCTTGGGTATTGCGCAACTTTGCGACTACTGAAGTCGAGCCCTATGCTTACCACAGATTTTCCGCTCCTTGCCATATTATCTGGTACTAGAACTTCTCATGCGAACCCGAACTCCGTGAATCGTTCAGTTAACGAAAACTGCGCGACTTGGACCTACAGATCGTCAGCAGTGATGGCACATTTGCAAAAAGTTTGACTGACATTCCAATACCAGCTTTCTTCCGTTGGAAAATGGGGTAGTGCATCGGGAGGATCACCGACCAGAGCTCCTATCCGCTGCCAGGATGTTCCAGTTAAAAATCAATTATTCACTGGGAAGAATATATACACGTACATGAGGAACGATCGTGTGCTTTGATTTCCTCTTGAGTCCAACTTTCTGTGCTGCTTCATTAGCGCCTTGTGTGGCGAGGTATTCATCAAAAGCAGCAGCATTGTTGTAGAGTGCAACATAGTACTTGTGCCATACTGGAATCATGTCGGGGTGCATCTTCTGGCCGTCGAGCTATTGAAGAGTTGAGAGCTGAGTCTATTGCCTTTGAGCTATTATTCAGTAATGCCACTTACTCTGCCCTTCTTTATAAGCTCTATAGTCAGGCGTTGCATTTCGATTGGACCTGGCTGGCTTTTGGGTTGCTTCGAGGCCCAGTTAGAGAAACCGCCCAACAGCGTTGAACTTGGGTTCGATTTGTTTAAGAAGGGCGCCCAGTTTTCCAGGACGTTGGCTAAGCTAACGCCCCCATTGGACTCGGCAACGTTGGAACAATCGATTCGGTCAAAAACAATGTCCTTTGGAAGACCATAAGCTACGTATAGCCCCTGATCCAGATTCCTCGCCAGAGCAATCGGATCTTCGTCGAATATTTTGAATGACAGCTTGAACTCTCGAAGGCGCTTGGCAAGAATCCGAAATTGGTCAGAAAGGTAGAAATACAGGCATCCATAGATATCGGCCGACTGAGCACCATGAGCCATGCCTGACGCGACAACGTCTTCGATACTCGAAGAACATGTTATAAGGAGGTCCTGCAATGATTGGAAGCTCACTTACTTCCACCCGTCAAGAGGCGACGCAAGATCATTTGCCAGCCATAGACCTTCATGGGAGAACAAGAATTTATTCGGTGCCTTGAGCTCATTCACACCGCCGAAAGGAAATGTATTTCCGGACTGATGGTATTGAGAGAATGCCAATCGATGTGATGGTCGTAGGCGGCTGCACGCACGATGGTATCTATCCAGACTTGACGATTCAAACTTGAGTCTGCGTTAACAAAGTGAGTAATCATTGACATCTTCGAGCAAAGGACAAAGACAGACCTGACGCGCTGAAGCATGCTGTCGGCATCCTTCAAGGAAAGATCGAAGTGGAACATCTTTTCAAGTAAATTCGTTGTTGAATCTGATAGCAATCCAGAAATTTCCGACTGCGGTCCGAGTTGCATCGAAAAGGAGTTGTCCTCTTGCAGGGCTCTCATCAAAACAAAGAGTGCCCTGGTATGCATCGGCGCGTGGGATGCTGGAGTATGTGCAGAAGCCCAGAAGTGAAGAGCAATATCGGCTGCTTGATTGATATCTTCGATGTTCACCAGAAGAATGAGCAGCAATATATTACGCATGACGACCATTGGTTCGCGTTCATTCACCAATACAGTCAGGCATCCAGTGAAATTTGAGGGAAGTCCATTGATTGTTCGGATAGCATTTCTCAGATCGCCTGAAGCTGTCATCAAATCAAATCAACTTAGGCGCCCACTGAAATGAATCAGAGACTTTGAGAACTTACATACATATGCCAAGGCCAGATTCACGTCACTTGCTAGGACCCCCTCGTTATCAATTACGTTGACCAAATCGATAGCAGGCAGTTTTCCCCAGCTGCCGGAAAGCCATCAGCGTGAGCGACCTCCAACTGCGATTGGGATCACTCACACATTGAGACCAAGAGCGAGCTGGCGTCCTCTTTTCTCTATTTTACTATCTGAAATCTCCGCATGGTTGAATTTTGGTGATCGCCCTTCGGCAATCCATGCAGGCTGCCAATCTGGAGATCGAGTTGGACCTTTGCAATCTTGAGGGTGACTAGTCAACAACACAACACCCTGCAAACTCAAAGACATACCTTGTTTATGTTGACGCCAGTGACTCCTTTGGCACTCCTTGTCAAGTTGGACAGAGTAAGAGTATTGGATTGTAGTGTAACTCACTCTCGAGCAATAAGAAACCAGTTTACATTCTGCGCAAGCCATCTTTCCGACTTTACTACAGGTCTGATTGTGCACGTTGGCGCAAGGCACTCGTTCTGAAAGTGTCGATGAGATGTCGAGCACCTTGTTCGTCGTCCAAGCGATCTGAACCTTGTCTAGTCCGTGTTCTTCAGCAAGGTCGAAGAGATAATTACAAGCCAGTGATGAATATGGTATTTTCCGTGGCCTTTGAATTAAAGACGATCCTCCTTCATGGGATTGGTGACCTTCCGACTCATCTGCCATAGACGCATCATCTGGAAGCCCCATGAATTTTTGTAGGTGAACTACGAGCAGTTGCTCTTTCGCTCTGATATCTCGCAAGCTCTCCAACATCTCAGCAATCAGCTTCAGGTTTGCGTCAGGTATGAAGGCCTCGGGTTCACACATAGCCATAGGGGGATGAACAAGGGCCTGAGCAGTATGCATGGCTGGAATGGGAAGCAACTGGCGTCACCATTCGAAGCGCTGATCAAAGGTTTGTAATACCCGGAATGTGCCGGACGCGTAATTCATTCAGACTAAGTGGCATTTGCCCTTTCTAGCGCCAAAACACCTGCTGATATTACAGCTTGAAAAACAGCGTTCAGAATGGAGTACACATATCGTCGACAACGACCAAGAATTCGAAGAACGAGCTGAAATAATTTTCCTCTGCGATGCCCTCTATCAGACTTCAGTGCTATCTCTATTACAGTCAGCAGCCCCTTATTGCGCATTGGCAAATTCGACATAACGTTCATGGAGCGATGTCTGACCGACTTGAACCTGGTATGAGATTCAAATTGGAATAACTGTCCGTTTTCCGACACAGTCTGCAAGACTCACATTCCAGTACCAACTGTCTTCCGTTGGGAAGTAAGGTAAAGCATTGGGCGGGTCATCCAACCGGGCTCCGATGCGCTAACAGATAATTAGATTAAAACGATCTGAAGGCTGACTGCATAGTGGTCGTACATGAGGAACGATCGTGTGCTCCGCCTTTCTTATGAGCCCGACCTTGAGGGCGGCTTCATCAACTCCTTTCCTTTCAAGGTATTCTTCAAAGGCGGGATAGTTGTTATGGAGCGCAACAAAATACTTGACCCATACTGAAATGAGGTCCGGGTGCATGTTCTGTCCGTCAAGCTAGAAATAGATAAGAGACAGTAAGATGCTCGATCGACGACACTGCTTACCCTTCCTTTTTCAAGAAGGTCGACCATCAGAACTTGTATTTCTGCGACGCTCGGCGTGCTCTTCCGCTGCTTTGCAAACCAGCTTGAAAAATGGCCCAGTATCGTGGACTTCGGGTTATTTTTGTTCAAAAACGGTGCCCAGTCTACGAGGAGGTGGGAGAGGCCGGCTTTACGTGATTCCGCCACATTGGAGACATCGATGCGGTCAAAGCCAAAACCTTTTGGTAGGCCAAGCGGCTCGTAGAGTCCTTCGCCGAGATTGTGTGCCAGGACTCGTGGATCTTCAGTGAATAATTTCATTGAAATTTTGAACTCTCGGAGACGTGCGGCGAAAGTACGAAGCTGGTCAGAAAGATAAAAATATAGACACCCATAGATGTCGGCAGATTCAATGCCATGTGCCATCCCGCCGGCGATGATGTCTTCAACGCTAGAATGACGGTCAAAGCTTTGCAAAGTGGTCACTGAGTTATCTTTGCAACTTACTTCCATTCGTCAAGTGGTGTTGCCAATTCGTCCTGAAGCCATCGTCCTTCTAGAGAATATAGAAATTTGTTTGGCTCTGTAAAGTGGAGGCCGCCACCGTTTGGTAGTAAAACACCAGTAATACGGAATTGCTCTAGAGCCTCTCTATGAGATGGTTTCATGCGGCAGTAAATGCGGTGTAATCTGTCGTTTTGATTCTTGTCGAACCTGAATAACACATTTCATACTCTCTAAGTGACCGGTAAGGATTAGACTTGCTTACATGACACGTTCACGCTCGTCAGACGCGTGGATGTAGGGAACCCGAAAGTCGTACATCTGACGAAGGAGTTTGACTGCGACTTTGGAAAAGATCCCAGAGATGCGTAGATTGCCTCCGAGGTTCAAGGAAAACGAACCGTCTTCCTGTACGGACTGTATAATCGTACGCAGCATCCGCGAGTGAATTGTCTCCAACCCATGTTGCAAAGACGCAGAGGCCCAAAAATGAAGGGCGACGTCTGCTGCTCGTTCGCCATCCTCGATTCGCGTCAGGAGTAATAGGATAACAAGATTTCTGATTGCAATTATCGGCTCCCTTTCGTTCAATAGCAGAGTCACTTCTCCGGAGAAATCGGACGGGAGCCCATTGAGAGTACGGACGACATTTCTTAGACCACCAGAAGCTGATAAGGTCGCATCAAATATACAACATCTACGGAGCGCGTGTCTGGCTTACCGACATACGCCAAAGCCAGATTGAGCGGAACTGGCGAAATTCCCTCGTTCTTAATTAAATTGAGCGTGTCGATTGCAGGCGGCCCACCCCATCTGTTCGGATCGAGACCTTAGCAGTCGAGTTGAAGGTGAAGGAAGTCCAAGCATCATCACTCACAGGGGCAGATAGGATTTGCTGGACTTGGCTCCCTCGGGTTTACTCCGTGCAGTGCTCTTCGTCAAGAAGGTGGGACGCCGGTCCTGGATAACCCAAGATGGCAGCCATTCTGAGAATTTTTTGCAGACTGAGAGACAAAGAGAGGGAGGGAAGGAAGGAAGCTCAAAAGAAATTTGATTTGCAACGAGCATTTGATGAACTCACAGTCCTTATGCCACTCTCGCCAATGTTCCTCTTGGCATTCCTGAGCAACGTATCATAATTGTCAGTCAGGCTTTGAGAGTGAGAGGTCGAAAGAAGAGGTCTACCTTTGAACAATATGACACCAGTCTGCACTTGTCGCACAGCAGCTCTGCGTCCTTTTCACAGCTGGGCTGATCCCGTTCTAATTGTATATTCGCACAAGGTGGTCGTTCCAGGGGCCCATCGGTGACAAGCAGAGTCTGCTGTATGAACCAATCATCGACGACCCAAGAGAGGTTGTGTTTGGAAGCCAGCTCAAAGATATCTATGCAATTTTCGCCCTTGACCGTTCTGTCTGATTCTCCTGAAGATGATGAAGATTGACCGTCGTCCTCTTCGCCTTCACCGTCAGCTTGCGGGTCGTCCACTGGCAGTAGGGAGGTATCTAGAAAGTCGGCCAAAAGTTTCACCTTGGCATCCATATCGTTTGCGTCCGCTAGCTTGTTGCTAAGATCGGCAACCTTCTCATCGAAGGGAATTAGTTCCTCGGCCCTGAATTCATGCCTATCTCGAAAATCTTGAGGATATTGAGACAGGATAAATGCTCTGGCTCTGTCTTCCTCTTCTTTCAGAGCAGTGAGGGATGCCATCGATTGGGGAAGAGATAACGATGTGTTCACCTGCAACGTTGGTTTTCATGCATCATGCCCAACCAGTCACTATTGGCTGGCCTATTCCGAGCAACAGGGCCTTCCTGAACGTTTGAACCCTGAACACGAGCGGTTCGCCTTGCAGGACCGCGGGATGCTGAACAGTTCTTGACACTTGCCCGCTGCGGAGGAATAGAAGTATTAACAAGAAGAAGAATCTACGTTGACAAGCAACAAGTGGATACAATAGTCAATGGGGAGTAGGAGGTTTCGACGGAGGAAAAGCCAAGAAGGCCTTGAACAGACGGCCCGAAGATGCGACTTGCTTTCACAGGCCGATCGGCATGACGTTCTGCCTATTTTTCAGGCAGACAAAGCAAATCTGACGAGTTTCAAGTTGAAGCGCCTGCTCTCCTGTATGGACCGTGGATGCTAGCTTCAGGGCATCATTTAGACTACAAGTATGTCATTCGATGGATTGGGATAGGAGTGCGAAAAGCTCCGATATATCCAAGACATTTAGCGTTCCCACTGCGAAGCCATTTCGAAACTACAAAGCAGATGATGACTAACGGCCAAGAACCTCACTGAGCGATGCCAAACTCAACATAGCGATCATTTAGAGACGCCTGGCTGACTTGGACCTGATAAATCAGGATTAATTGAACTGCCCGCTGTTGCGATACTCTGCTAGACTCACATTCCAATACCAACTATTATCAGTCGGAAAATGAGGCAAAGCATTTGGCGGGTCTCCCAGCCGAGCCCCGATACGCTAACGATGGGATGAGCAAATCCAGAAGTCGAGAGTAAAGATTGGCGGACATACGTGAGGAACAATTGTGTGTTCTATCTTCCTTCTGAGCCCAAGCTGGAGCGCAGCGTCATCGACCCCTTGCTTCTTCATAAATTCTTCGAAGGCAGTGGAATTGTCATGTAGTGCAACAAAGTATTTCAGCCATACTGGAATCAGTTCGGGGAGCATCTTTTCTTTATCAAGCTACGAAAACGATGAGAAAGTAAGAAACTGCATCTGTGATATCACTGACTCTGCCTTTCTGGATAAGGTCCACAGTCAGAGCTTGCATCTCTGCCGGCCCGGGTAGACTTTTACGCTGCTTTGAGGCCCAGTTTGCAAAATAGCCAAGTATTGCACTGCTTGGGTTATTTTTGTTCAAGAAGGGTGCCCAGTCCTCGAGGAGGTCTGTCAGAGCAATGGCGTATGATTCTGCAATGTCAGAAATATCGATGCGGTCAAAAAAGAAGCCTCTTGGGAGGCCAATTGATTCATAGAGTCCATCGCTGAGATTGCGAGCTAAAGCTCGAGGTTCTTCAGTGAATATGTTGATGGATATCTTGAAGTCTCGGAGACGTTGTGCAAAAGTCCGAAGTTGGTCAGCAAGGTAGAAATTTAAACAACCATAGATGTCAGCTGCTTGAGCGCCGTGGGCCACCCCACCTGCAATCACGTCCTCAATGCTAAATGTGATTAAAGGAAGTAAGGGTAATGATTTTGTTTGCAAGACTTACTTCCATTCATCGAGCGGCGCGGCCATGTCATCTTGAAGCCACCGTCCGTTAAGGGAATATAAAAATTTGTTTGGTTCGACAAGCGAGCGGTCATTGCCGTGAGGCAATACGTTTCCGATAAGACGGAATTGCTGCAGAGCTGCCCTGTGAGGTGTCTTCATACGGCAGTACATGCGATCTACCCTGTCTTGCCTACTTTCATCAAACCTGAACGTCACAATCGACATGAGTTTGTTGGACAGGATTAGAGGAATAGCACCGTCTTACATCACACGCTGAAGCTCGTCCTGGGCGTGGAGATAGGGCACTCGAAATTCTTGAATTTGGTTCAGGAGTTTGACTGTCGCTTCAGAGACGATTCCTGAAACGCGTGAATGTTCACTGATGCGCAGAAGGAAAGAACGGTCTTCCTTGAGAGACAGTATGATTGTACGCATCATTCGAGAGCAAATTGTTTCCCATTCATAGTCTATACACGCAGATGCCCAGAAATGGAGTGCAACGTCTGCAGCTCGCTTGACATCCTGGATACAGACCAAAAGAAAGAGGATCATGAGGTTTCGAATGGCAATTATAGGCTCCCTGTCGTTCAAGATAATGTTGACTTCTCCAGAAAAATCAGATGGCAGTTCATTGATGGTGCGGACGACGTTCCTCAAGCCACTCGAAGCTAGTAGAACAGCACTCAATAGGCGCGACGTATTGATCCGACGATTCGCTCACCAAGATACGCCAAAGCCAAGTTCAGAGAAGTTGATGAGTTTGCCTCGTTCCTGGCCAGATTGAGAGTGTCGACTGCAGGCATCTTACCCCATCTGCTCGTGATACCTCATTAGGAATGAAGACGAAGATGCTGATATCTCACTTACAGTCTAATCGTTGGCGAGAGCCGATTCTTTTGCTTAGATGTCTTCGACGAAGCGCCTTCTGTGCCAAAATTAGGGCGCCGATTTTGAGCAACCCATGCTGGCTCCCAGTCTGACCACTGGTCGCAAGCTGACATGACAAGAAGGAGTCAACAAATAGTCGTTCTGCAAGGGATGGTGGCGGACTCACTCTGCTTGTGCCACTTGCGCCAGTGTTTCTTTTGACATTCCTGATGGGGGAGGGGGCATGAGGTATAGTGGTATTTGCCAGACCGACTTCAGCTGACCTTAGAGCAATATAAGACCAGCTTGCACTTGCTGCACACCAACTTTCCCTCATTTTTGCAGCTAGGCTCGTCGTTCTCGAGTGATACTATTTGTCTATTCGCGCAATTGGGTCGTTCTAGGGGCCCAACAGACTTGGATAGTGACAACTGTATAAACCAGCGATCGACGATCCCGGTCAGTCCGTGTTTGAGGCCCAGCTTGAAGATATCGATGTACTGCTGGTCTTCAACAATTTCACCCGGTTCATCTAAAAACATTGAAGGCTCATCGTTGGCAATCAAATTTTTATCTGCAAAGGGCGTGGGCTTCCGGACTCACCGTTCTCAAATCCATCTTGGTCGAGAGACTCCTCCAGGTAGGCAACCAGGATGCGCGCCTTGGTCTCTCTATCTTGTGTACGGTCCAGTTCTGCGAGCAGAGCAGAGAACTTGTCATCACGAGGAAGCGTTTCGTCAAGCTTGAACGTGTCCCGAGCTCGAAAATCCTGAGGAACCTTAGACAAGGCTGCTCTGGCTTTCTTTTCTTGTGCCCGCAGGGATAAGTTGCCATAGATCGACATGGAGGTAACAATGTGTTCACCTGCAGTGCTGATCCCAGGCCTCATGCATCGTGCCAAAGCAATTACTATTGGCCGGCCAATTCCGAGCCACGTCCCTTCTTGAGCCCTGAGTCTGACCCTCCGTGATCAAAACTTCCACATCCTGGGCATCCGCCCGCAGTTGCGCAGAACGAGAAAGTTAGACGAAAAAGCAGCATGGTCCATGCAAAAGGAGTGACGAATGGAAAACAAGCCATGCCGATTGATTGGCTACTCAAAACAGGAAATTGCCGAGGGACGCTTTGCCGTTGAAGCCGACTTATTCTTAGGACAACATCCTTCAGTCAAAAGCCAAATGCGCGTTTTTGCACTGCGCTCACTCCTTGAATCGGACGGCTAAGGGATTGAAAATAATGAGCTGCAGTCCTAAAATATTACGATAGACAGACTGAAATCTCTCGAACAGCTATGCGTCCTAGTAGGGAGTCGGATTCACGAGTCGGGCAATGTAAGTACTTACTCGCCAAAGCCTCTGGATAAACTCAAAGAGATACGGCAACCGGTCACCGATAAGACCTCACTGAGCGACGCTAAACTCCACATAGCGCTCACTGAGTGACACCTGGCTGACTTGGACCTGATAAAGCAGAATTGATTGGACTGCTTGATCGTTGTGAGACTCTGCTAAACTCACATTCCAGTACCAGCTACTATCAGTTGGAAAGTGTGGCAAAGCATTTGGCGGGTCTCCCAACCGAGCCCCGATACGCTAACGATGGGATGAGCAAATTCAGAAGCCGAAAGTAAACATAACGGACATACATGAGGAACAATTGTGTGCTCTATCTTCCTTCTGAGCCCAAACTTGAGCGCAGCTTCATCGACGCCCTCCTTCTCGAGAAATTCTTCAAATGCCGGGGAATTGTCGTGCAGGGCAACGAAGTACTTGAGCCATACTGGAATCAACTCTGGAAGCATCTTGTCCTTATCAAGCTGCAAACAAAATGAAACGCGGTCGAATGCTGAAGTTATCAAGCCGGCTTACTCTGCCTTTTTGAATAAGTCCCGGAAGCAGAGCTTGCATCTCTGGTGGGCCTGGTTGGCTCTTGCGCTGCTTTGAAGTCCAGTTCACAAAATAGCCCAGTATCGTAGAACTCGGATTGTTTTTGTTCAAGAAAGGAGCCCAGTCCTCGAGGAGGTCAGGCAGACCTACGTCGCATGTTTCTGCAATGTCGGAGATATCAACACGGTCGAAACCGAAAGACTTGGGGAGACCAAATCGCTCATAGAGTCCTTCGCTGAGCTTCTGGGCTAGGCTTCGCGGTTCCTCTGTGAACAATTTCACCGAGATTTTGAGTTCTCGAAGACGTGATGCGAAGGTACGAAGCTCATCTAAAAGATAAAAATATAGACACCCAATTATATCGGCAGCTTGGGCGCCGTGTTTGATCCCGCCTGCAACGACATCCTCGATGCTTTGACTATTTGTCAGATAGAAGCGGTCAAATGGTATTTGAAATACATACTTCCATTCGTTGAGAGGTGATGCTAAGTCGCCCTGCAACCATTTCCCGTCAAGGGAAAATAAGAATTTATTCGGAAAGGTGTACGTGTAGTCGCCCCCATGCGGTAAGACGTTTCCGTTGATACGATACTGTTGAAGAGCTACTCTGTGAGGTGGCTTCATGCGGCAGTAAATCCGGTGGACCCTATCCTGCCTACTTTTATCGAACCTAATCGACAAATGCAATGTAAGTGACTCGGTTAAAAGAGAGACAAAAATGAAATTGCATACATGACGCGTTCCATCTCATCAAGGGCACGCAAATGTGGCATTTCGAATTCATACATCTGGCTAAGAAGCGTAGATGTTTCCTCAGATAACAAGCCTGAGATATGCAGGCTGTGACCGAGATCCAATTCAAAGGAACCGTCGCTCTTGACCGTTTTAATGATTCCACGGAGCATTATTGCGTGAATTGTCTCAAAAGCCTGTTCACCATACGCCGAGGCCCAGAAGTGAAGCGCGACGTCTGCTGCCCTTGAGACGTCCTCAAGGCGTGCTAGGATTGAAAAAATCATAAGACTTCGAATGGAAATTATTGGATCCTTGTCGTTGAGCAGCACTGTCACCTCCCCCGAAAAATCAGAGGGGAGACTGTTGATGGTGCGGACAACATTCCTCAGACCACCGGAAACTAGGAGGATAGTGCTAAGTATAAGTCATTTAGGGTGATGAGTCCACTTACCAACGTATGCCAGAGCTAAAGTCGGCGGCACTGGTGATGTTCCTTCGTTCTTGGCTATATTGATCGTATCTACGGCAGGTACTGTGCCCCAGCTGCTCAAACATTTTCCTTAGTAGCCACTGAGTTCGCGCCGACGGCATTCTATTACTTACAGGCGAAGACCAGGAGTGAAGGGTTTCCCATCAACAGATACGCCCCCGGCAGGAATGTCCACTGTAAAATTAGGCCGCCGTTTCTGATCGACCCATGCTGGCTGCCAGCTTGCGTATCCGTTGCAATCTAGGTTTAAAGATTGAGACGGGGAGTATCTGCCACGAGGAGAGGGTCATCCCTACCTTGCTTGTGCCATCCTCGCCAGTGCTTTTTCTGACACACCTGTAATGGTGGGTTCTTGAGAACACCAGTGATACATGTGCAAGCAGAAGCTCACCTTTGAACAATAAGAAACCAACCTGCAGTTGCTACATGTAAGCTTTCCAGCATTTGGGCAGCTAGGCTCGTCGCTGTCCTCCAATTCTATGTTGGCGCAAGGCGGTCCTTCCAGGGGCCCCTCCGTCACAAACAATATCCTTCTTATGACCCAATCTTCGGCAATTTGACTTAGCCCGTGTCTAGAAGCTAATGCAAAGACGTCGAAGTGTTGACCTTGATCCGAATCCGATGCTCCTAAAGAATACGGAGGTGTAACATCAGTAGCCGCACCCTCATCCCCAGATGGGTCTTCAGAATCGCTGCCGTCAACTTCGCGTTCTAATTCGTCGAAAGTGCTTTGAAAATAACGGTTCAGAGCGCTTGTCTTTGCCTTTGTGTCTTGCAAACCATCTAGCTCCTCAGCAAGGGCGCGAAGCTTTGCATCATACTGAAAAAGAGGTTTGCCTAAGTCGATCATGGGATCACGTCGAACTGAGAGTAGTGGGAGTGGAGGATCGATAACCTAGACGTGCAACGAGTTTGCCTGCAGCATAGTCCTGGCATTTGCTATCGGTTGGCTAATCCCGGACAGAACTTCCTGCAGGCTGCAACGCTGCTGTGCACCAGGATTCCTTGCCATCTTCACGGGCATCACACCCAAGTTACGTACGTATATCTATACACTTTTTGTTCATCAGAAATTAGAAATCAAGAGTCGCTACACGTACCGAGAAAGGGCAAGATACAGATAGTTCACGCAATTAGGGCCGAACATGCAAAAGGGACCTGCCAGTGCTAAGGGACGCTACCGCTCAGTACTTCAAACGTTCAAACGTTCAAGCTTTCCAGGCTCAACGGGCTTCAAGGTCGTGTGTGCGGCACAGGGCCTAGAGCTCGGAGTCCATGAATCCAGTTTCGCCGATCCGGCAGAAGCACATGTTATCAACGCCGGTTTGAGCAGAAACTCGGCATGACGCCCATTGCTCGGATGCTATTTTTGGGACGTAATTGACCTTCACACCTACACCGTTTTGGGGATGTAGCAACGGATCCGTGAGTTATCTGCAAGAAACTTGCTGTGTACGAAAATCTGGGAAGAGATTTTCTGAGGGTATCCAGGCCGCATCTTAACGGTGATGGGCTGAGGGAAATGTTGTCAAGAAAATCACAGCCAAATGCACATTTTTGTTCTGCTCTCACTCTGCACTGATCATCAACCGAATGATTGCGCGCATCTGCCAAGTGCAAGTCAAAGGTTCGACCGGCTCCACACGACAGACCATCAAGTAAGGCAGTGCGTGTAGTTTCGGGGTGTTCGTCTGGCATTAATTTAAACTTGAGAGGTGCTGCTCAGAGCAGATCTGTAAATCTTTGAAGCAGGTCTTCAATCACCCAATTCCCTTGCCACGGACGCCGGTCGTCGTCGTTGCCCATGATAATGTCGCGAGCTGGTCTCCTGTTCCTAATCTTCTTCGCATTCATCGGTCTAGTGGCGTGTGCTCCTTTACCTGAACGCTTGTCTGAGTAAGCTTTCTCGCCGAGGGCCTTTTTCGCAGTGTTCATGACGGCGTCGTCATAGCCTAGTTCAACGTTCCGATGAATATTTCAGCAGTCTTGTCGCTCGCGCTATAGAGAAAGAAGACCCTGTGTACTCCAAGGTGTGTCACCAAAAATGATGATGTAGAACATTCATATCAATTGTGTTCAGCGTTCTTTTCTTCCTGAGCTTGAAGTCAGAGATTTCGATTCAGATTTAGACGAATTCTTCAGAGTGCGTAGCCATCAACTTTGTGAAGTATTTATGCTGATACTTTATCTCTACAGCGCGAGTATGATTTTGATTTATTCGATGAACGGGACTTCGAGGACTTTGAGCATGACTTCGCGAAGGTGCGTGCATTGATTTTATCTGCCATCCTTACTTACTGAATTTATATCATTCCTAGCGAGAGGTGGTCATGCTCGAGAGGCGTAGCATCTTTTCCAAGATTGCACACGCTTTCAAACACGCCTTCCACAAAGTAGGACAAGCGTTCAAGAAAGTAGGCCACGCCATTGCCCACGTCGCGAAGAAAGTCGCGCATGGCATTGTCCACGTCGCGAAGAAGGTCGCTCACGGCGTCGTCAAAGCCGCCAAGAAAGTCGGGCACTTCATCAAGACCACTGGAGCGAAGATCGCCAAATTTGGGCTCAAGGTGGTTGCAGCTGCTGCGTCCGTCGCCAGCAAAATCGTCAAGTTCATTCCGGGTGTCGGTACCGCCGCCGGCATGGCTCTGAAAGGTGTAGCGATTGGAGCCAACAAGGCCTCCGACAAGATTCACGCCAACCTTGGAAAGCTCGGCAAGGTCAGCAATGTTCTCAACCACGTTATCAACCCACTTGGTGAGTCTTATCAATGCTGCTTTGCCTTGGCGAGGATCATGTTACTCACTGGTCTTCCTCATAAACAGGTTCTGCGGCAAAGCACATGGGAAAGGGTGGCAAGGTCCTCGGGGCCTTCTTGTAGGCTTATCGACAGACATTAGCAAACTCATGTACAATAACAGGACGTCGGGTCTGAGCGTCAAATATCAACCAAATGATACTAGTGTGTCTAGTTCAATGAATTGTCGACAGATTATCTAGCAGAGCATGAACAAACCGTCTGCCTTTCCTTCCGCCGTCCGTGATACACTTGCTTTCTTCCGCAACCAGCAGTTGACACTTGTACTTTCCGGAATGGCACAGGACGTCGTCCGAATATCGGGTCAAAACGAACAATCCTTCCGTGCAGCAAGGGGTTTTAAGTAATAATCGCCTTGTCATAAAGTTTGTCGCTTACAAAAAGAGGCGTTCCCAGGTAAACCCAAGATCAATTCCTTGCTTCGTGTTGGAAGATACGAAGTAGTATGCTACACAGTCTTCAAAAGGGCCACAAAATTTTCATTGGATGCTGACGCTTCCGGGGCTTCGAGAATCACTGCACATACACAGCGGTAAGCCTGTTTATACACGAGCTGAAGTACAAGGTAATTTGTAATTTGTCCCTCGATGACGAGATATGTATGGTCTGACGTGCCTCAAACGTTTGTCAATGATACTTTCTGACTCAAGGGCGATCATCTCGTACGACCTAGAATATGATGAAAACTGATGTGATTGTATGCTTCAAGTTGTAGGAAGAAGTATGATACCACTCACCATCCATGAAGAATGCACATTGTTCTTAGTCCACAACGTTCAAGTCTTTGTCTCTACACGCTAGAGCATTTCGGCACCAACTAATCAAGCTTCAGGGTAGCGCGAGATAAGGGAAGTGTACCATGGATGAAAGGCAAGAACACCCACATGAAAGTACCTATGCCGATACGGCTTATACTCGGGCAACGAGGGCTGTTGGAAAGTTCGACCTCGGATCCATCCCTGCAGTCCGCTCATGATTATTTCCGCATTCCACCAGCCACAGAGGCGCGCCCAAAGCGTTGATGCCCCTTGGAGTGCAACGCCCTAATGCACCAGTCCTGATTTTGAGTGATCCGTTGTCGGGCTGGATAGGCAGGACCTGCACAGCACGAATGTCGATTTGAAGGTCGATAAAGCTGAAGGATCACGGCGAGGAAGCCGAATGGGGTCAGTGTCCGAATATAGCTCGCGCCCCGACAATCGGGACACGGCCAGCAGATAGCAGATTCAGAGAGCCAGGCGTGAATCCCGGCTTCTAGTCGAGACAAGGATCCTGGAGGGAGGACCGCAAAATTCTAGGTAGAATGAGCAGCGACGGAGAGATGGATGGCAATACTAGACGTACTTCAAGGTGCATAGTAATGGTTCCGAGTCGAGATTGTTGACTTTGAACGCTGAGCGCTGAACGTTGATGCCTACTTGGGGGCTGATTGGAATCATTTCGTGCAGGGCGTTTGAAGTTTCATGTACGACGGGAGAGGGATGAAGTTAGTTGGGAAGAAGGCAGCAAGCTTGAGTTGCCGAAATACCCGGCGTCAATAAAACAATTGCAAAGACTTCAGCACAGCTTGAATTCAATTGCCATCTCTCTCGCATCGTCAATCCTGCTGCATCAACCCTGAGCGGTGCTGATCAGCTGGATCAGCAATGTGGGCCTGTCAAGGGTTGCTCGTCCCAATAAATATGGGATACGCAAGTCTGACATCTGGTGAAGCCGGCCTTCATTCCCTCTCTTTAACGCCCTACCGCCTGGACGCTGGTCGTCGAGCGCAATGCTGCGAGCTGGCCTCGTTTCTCTGGTGTTCTTCTTTGCTATTGTCAGTCTCGTAGTCTGTGCGCCGATCCCGGATCGCATCGCGTGTGTATCATTGCAGTGGTTTCTTTCGTTGCCAAAAATACTGACCAGCTCATCGTTTCCATAGATTCATCGAGCGTGATGACGACTTTGAACAGGAATTTCTTACACGATCTTTGGCTATTCTCATAGATCGAGAATTTACCAATACAGATGCTGTTCTGTCCAAGGTGCGTCGATCTTTTTCTTTTCTTTTTCGAAGGCGGGAGGTCTGATTTAGACCTGTCCGTTCTGCAGCGCGACGCTGACTACACCTCCCTGCTGGAGGATCGTGATTTCGACGCGGCATACGATGCGCATTTGAAAGTAATGCATGATGCCTGTCCTTTATGCCAGCTCTTTGAATGTCATCTGCAGCGCGACTTTGATGTCTCCCTTTACGACGAACGCGATTTTGACGATTTTGAAAAGGCAGTCAGCAAGGTATGTGGACACACATTGTTATTCTGCGAGACTCTGATAATTTTTCAGCGCGAAGTAGTCGTACTCAGTCGTCGCAGTATCTGGACAAAGATCCGTGACGCCTTCAAGCACGCGTTCTCCAAAGTCAAGGAAGGATTCCAGAAGTTTGGGCACATTGTAAAGAAAGGTTTCCAAAAAGTCGGTCAAGGGCTCAAGAAATTTGGTGGGATGGTCAAGAAGGGTTTTCAGAAAGTGGGCTCAGGACTCAAGAAATTCGGCGGCATGGTCAAGAAAGGATTCCAGAAAGCGGGTCATGCTATCAAGAAAGGCTTCCAGGTGGCTGGACACGCTATCAAGAAGGGCTTCCAAGTGGCTGGGCATGCTATTAAGAAAGGCTTCCAGAAGGTCGGCCACTTCCTCAAGACGACAGGGGCCAAGATTGCCAAGTTCGGCCTCAAAATCGTCGCTGCTGCTGCCTCAGTCGCGGCTAAGGTGGTCAAGTTCATCCCGGGTATCGGTACGGCTGCATCAATGGGTCTCAAGGGTCTCGCCATGGGTGCAAATACGGCGTCCAACAAGATTCACGCCAACCTGGGGAGCAAGTTGGACAAAGTGTCCCATGGTATGGACTATGTGATCAATCCATTGGGTGAGTCGAGCCATACCCTTTCTACTTTGCGCGCTTGCTGAGGCAACTGGACGTAGGATCCGCTGCTAAGAAGATGGGGGCCGGTGGCGTAGTTGCAAATTTGCTCACAAAGTAAGAAAGTTGGAGGAAGTATGACCCTTCGGAACTTGTGTGGCTGGGGCTGAAGGGTCTTGATCTAATATCGCCTTTGTACGTACTATTTTGCTGTCGTGTATCAGTAGACATGAATCTGTACAATAGTATCTGATGTTGCTCACAATGGAACGGTCTGATCGAGCAGGCGGTTCGAAAACTCACGCGAGATTATGTATTTCTTGTAGACTTCGTACAATTCGCGATTTCGATAGGATAACGGAATAGCCTAGAATAGGGCGTATGTCGAAGGAAAATGATTCGCGTTGACCCAGCGTCGATCCAGCGTTGGCTTCTATTTTTGTGGACCATCAGTTCGCTTAACCCACGTGAGAAATCCGACACTCTCCGAGAGTGGTTTGCGGGATCCTCTCTTCTTTTGTGTCCACAACCATCTAAACGTCTCGTATTTTGAAAGCTCTCTACCGCAATCTTGAACCCAGTAATCGATGATTCATGCTGGCCATGCCCTCTGGCTATTTCCCATACGGAAGTAGTCTTGGCCCTCACGATTAAACGCTTCACTTGAAACTGCGAAAGAGGCCGCTCAGAGCTAGCCTCTTTTGTGATCTTCTTAAGGAATCATTCACGGTGAGATTTTAGCACCGGGCGGTTCCTTGCACAAAATTAACTCGGGTTCTCAAGGGTCATGTCCCTTGTGATTCGCTTGCCAAAGCTGTAGCTGCCAATCGCTTTCTTCATCGGCAAGGCCTCGATTCTTTGTCTGAAGCGAATAAGCTTGCAAGGGTTGTACACCGCAATCCGGGAAAGCGTATCGCTGGGCCGGATGAGTTGGGGTGCAAAGCCTCGAATACACCATGCAATTCATACCTGGACTCTTCCGACCTATCAAAGACTTCTAAACGCCGACCTACGACATATTCGACCATTGGCTGAGGTCACGACCGAGTCGGCTTCATTAATTTGACAAGCACATCAACATTTCCGCTGCCATAGATAGTAGTTCGGCACCTGCTTTACATCGATGTCCGACATGCAACTACTTAAGCTATTCGGATGCTCCTTTGACCATCCCGTCCTTCTCTTCCCATCCCACCAACAGTTTCCTCCATGGCAGACCACACAAGACTCGAGAGCACAGCGACGGTGATGTCAGATACGGCGACACTGGCAGCGTCACCCCAGAATTCCGGATTCTCGAAGACGACACAGTCGACTTCAGTAAACGGCGCGGTACCCAACGGAACGGATAGTATTCTTCCTCCAGACCATCCTCTCCGTACTCTTGTCCTCTGTTTCGATGGAACGGGTGATCAGTGAGTGGACCTCACGCTCAGGCGTTTCGATGGCTCAATCAACTTTTTCTTAGATTCGATGCGGATGTGAGTTGAGCGTAATGCAGAAACATTGACGGATACCCAACCATGTTATTGCTACTCCAGAATTCGAACATTATCGAATTGTTCAGCATGTTGAAGAAGGACGATCCGTCAAAGCAGCTTGTTTACTATCAGGTTTGTCTCAGGCTCCTTGCCCTGTCTTGGGATTCGTTTGACACGCTCTTGTAGGCTGGGATCGGGACGTATACGACTCCGCAAATAGCGACGCCGTTCTGGACGAACATCAGCAAGGTACCTACTTTTCCCCGGGTGTGATGCGTTTCTCCATCTTCTTCACTCAGTCTGTCGACATGGCTATTGCATGGAATCTTGACGCTCATATCATGGGTATGTTACATACCTATTGCAGAGAATGGCTTGCATTAACGCTTCCAACAGGTGGTTATGAGTTTCTGATGCAGAACTGTATGTCCTATTCTTGTATGACTGTCTGGGCTCTCTGACATGGGAGCAGATCGCGCTGGCGACAGGATTTGTATCTTTGGTGCGCTCTATTCAAGTCCTTCTTGTGAAGTTTGTTCTGATATAACTTGCCCCATACCCAGGCTTTTCACGCGGTGCTTACACTGCGAGGTGGTACGTAAATGGGCGTCATCACCTCTTCCCAATTACCTGACACCCTATGATAGCCTGGCCGGAATGGTCCATAAAGTCGGGCTTTTGCCGATGTCCAACAGTCAGCAGGTTCCGTTTGCATACAAAATGTATACCTCCGCGGATGAAACTGGCTGGAGACAATCCAATCTTTTCAAGAAGACTTTCTCCATTGACGTTGACATCGAGTTTGTCGGTGTATGGTGAGTTGACGTGTCACCCGACACCAACCTTAAAACATTTCTGTTGACTATACGTTATGCACAGGGATACCGTCAATTCCGTCGGCCTCATCCCCCGCCGGTTGCCTTTTACAACATCGAACACTGCGATTAGGACTTTCCGACACGCGCTCTCATTGGACGAGCATCGTGCCAAATTCAAGGCCAATACATGGAACCGGCCTAACGAACATGAACAGAAGCTCAGCATCAGTGACAAACCCAAGGCTAAGAAAGCCCATGCCGCTTCCAACAAGAAGCCGAGAACCTCGTCTTTGGATGATTTCGAGAAGAGGTACAGCAAGGATAGGACCCAGCCTACTGATGTCGACGAGGTAATTGACCGCGCTGCCAATCCTTTTCAATCTTATTGACCTGCCTCTTCATACAGGTGTGGTTTGCAGGATGCCATTGCGGTAAGAGGAAGACAATTCATAAAGGCAATTTGCTAATGGCTCTAAACTGACATCTTTTCCTTGCTGCACAGACATCGGTGGTGGCTCAGGTGCGTATTTGTTGCCCTTTTGCTTCACCTTACTGAGTGCAAACCTAGTCGGGAATGGCGTGAAACCGAACTTGGCCCGAATTCCCCTCCGCTGGATGATCCGTGAATGCTTCAAGACCAACAGTGGCATCCTTTTCCATACAGACGGGCTGAGACGTGTTGGTCTGGACCCTGCTGCACTCTATCCTGTCGTTCTTCCCCGGCCTCCGCCTCTTTCCGCAGGAGCTACGGGGCCGACGGCTTACATCCAGACCATCCCGAAAAACCCGCCTAAGTCAGGTGATGAAGAGGAGGAAGTCCTGGTGCATCTCGAGACAGAGGAAGAGATGGAGCTCAAGGATGCATTATCGCCCATTTACGATCAGCTGTCCTTGGCATGGGGTTGGTGGATTCTCGAAATTGTTCCCCTGTGGCACCGGTACCAAGAAGAGAATAATTCGTGGATATCGGAATTGAAGGCAAATCTTGGTAAGGGTCGGCATATCCCTCACCAGCATAAGAACGGTGTCCGGGTCCACAGGAGTGTCAAGACACGCTTGGAGGCTGAGTACGCTGACGGCAAGAAGTACAAGCCCAACTCCAATTTGAAGCTGGACAACACGGATCACATTACCTGGGTAGATTGATTGAGCAGTGCACATTCGTAAGTCATCGTTTATTTCCAGATGGTGGGCGTCAAATCATTGATGATGGGCGACGACAATGCAGTGCTCGAAAAGGAGGGTCACTTTTGGACATGCCGATGAGGTGGTCTAGTCGTTTCAATTGCTACTAGTATGCTGTAGTATGTATAATATTGCTTTTCAATCCTAGTATGTGCTACGTTTGGTCATAAGTGCACTGCTTTGAGCTGGGCGTCATCGGTTATACAAAAGGTGCTCCAAATACGACGATCCCTTGGCCAGGTGAGCTGCCATCTTTTGTTCCAGAAGACGGGATAAATTTATGTGGTGGCACCCTCTCCAAACACCCTCTCGAAAACAGCCAACAATCGAGGCTACGAGCGCCACGACTTATAAAGCAGGGTCAAAACGTCCGCGACTACCGCTCTCAACGCTGCCCTCGGTGCAGGACAGTTGTCAGGTATAGCTTGGCGATTTACCTCTCGAGGTCTTTGCATCCCGATTGGAGATTCCGAAGCGGAGGTTGGCATCAGGCGAAGCGCTAAAAATAGCGTCATCGATGATGCGTTTCTGGAGGCTCTGACTTGTTCACATTGAACCCTGGCTTAGATGCTCTGCTTTCAATAATTAGACGCAGCTTACAAGTGTTCCGAGATCCATACCCCTTGCTAAATTCGTCAGCTCCTCCCGAACATATATAATGAGCGCGCGGGGACTGCCCGACTGACAGTTCACTACCATCACCATGTCGCCCAAAGGACATCGAGCTCAACCATCTCAGGAGGGAACCGTTGCTTCTATGACGGAGACTGCTAACGAAAGCTCCTCTCCCTCTGAAGCGTACTTCTCAGATCCAACGGCGGCACCACAGTATCAGGAAAGACCCGCGGCAGTCCGACGAGAGAACACAATCGATCCTCGTACTGTCCCTCCCGTCATCCCCCCAGATCACCTAGCTCGCACTTTGATTGTGTGCTTCGACGGGACAGGCGACCAGTTCGACGCTGACAACTCCAACGTCGTTCAGTTGGTTTCGCTTTTGAAGAAAGACGATAGGAACAAGCAGCTGGTGTATTATCAGGTGCGTTAGATTGAGGTGGTAGCCTGCAGGGCGCATACTGAGGCCTGAGGTCCCATTTCGCAGACTGGAATTGGAACATACACTGCTCCGCACGCTGCTTCGCCTCTCAAGTCAAGTATAATGAAGGTATGTCTCCAATTGATGGCATTACAAGGTTCTGGGTCAATTGAAGGGACGCCTTGTAGACAGTGGACCTGATGTTCGCGCTGGACCTTGATGCTCATGTAATGGGTCAGCTTCAGCAATTGATTAAAGAGTCCCCTGCTAATTGAGCTGAATATCGTAGGTGGTTATGAATTTCTGATGGAGAATTGTGGGTTGATCCATCGCGAACGCGTTCCAAATAATGACCTCTAATTCATTTGATCACCCAGACGTAGTTGGTGATAAGATATGCCTCTTCGGTAAGCTTCCTATCTCACCTCGCCCCTTGAGCCTCATTAATACACCAGCGCCTGTCAGGGTTTTCTCGAGGAGCATACACGGCTCGCAGGCACGTAATTCCCTCCGAATTCCCTCTACTTTACCCTGTTGGCTAATTGGCATTTGCTTCTAATAGCCTCGCGGGTATGCTGCACAAAGTAGGCTTACTTCCGGCGGGTAACTTCCAGCAAGTGCCATTTGCATACAAAATGTATACTCGCGCCGACGATTTCGGATGGGAACAATCAACTGAGTTCAAGAAGGCATTTTGTGTCGACGTTTCAATTGAATTCATTGGCGTATGGTAAGTACATGTTGGACTATGAATAATTAGTCAAGCTTGACCTTGTTCAGGGATACTGTTGATTCAGTCGGTCTTATTCCAAAGAGGCTGCCATTTACCACGTCAAATACAATTGTTAAAACCTTCCGTCAAGCTCTTTCCTTGGATGAGCGACGCGTCAAATTCAAAGCAAACTTATGGAACCTTCCCACTGAAGAAGACTCGAAGCGTGGGACGCACCCCGTCAAGCCATCCGCTTCCGCCAGGCTCAGGCGTCCCGCAGATCGCGAAAATACAGAAGAAAAGCCTGCTTTAAAAGTTTTCAGTATAGATGATGATGGTGAACGTCAATTGTCAAAGCTGGAGAAGAGGTACTCAGAGAGGCTGAAGATGACAGATGTTGAAGAAGTCTGGTTCTCGGTAAGTCTTTCAACTTATGTTCTTCATCGTCCTTGCTGATATACTCTATACGACGCCAGGGATGCCATTGCGGTAAGCTCAGCTCATCTCCGTTCGGACATTATCTGAATACCGCCCAAAGATATTGGAGGAGGCTCCGTCAGCAACAAAACGAGACACTCTCTCGCTAGAATCCCTCTTCGCTGGATGATCCGTGAATGTTTCAAGACCAATACAGGAATCATGTTCGATTCTGCATCTCTTTTCAAGGTCGGCCTAGATCCTTCGACTCTATATCCTTTTGTAGTTCCCCGGCCGCAGGCGCTTCACCCGACTTCGCAAAAAATTCAGGACCCACCAGCCATTCCTATTCCCATACGAATGACATCTCGGCTGAAAAAACGGAAGTCCAGCCTGGATGTACAGGCTCAACTGAATAAGGCCAGAACGCCTTTTTTAGGGACGGAAGAAGAAGAAGAGCTCAGAGACGCCCTGTCACCAAAGTATGACCAATTGAAGATCAAGAAGCCATGGTGGCTGCTTGAAATTCTGCCACTAGCACAACGTTATCAGAAAGGGAATGGGAAGTGGGAGACATACGTCGGGTGTGTATCGATATAAACTCTTCTCTAGAAGCATCGTTAATTTGACCGTCCAGAGCTCACATGGGACAGCCGCGCTTCATTCCAAAGGAGAGAGACGGGTTTAAGGTCCACCGGAGTGTGAAGATCAGGATGGAAGCAGAGTGGGAGGACGAATCAAAGCGCCGTAGAGGGAAAAAGTACATTCCGAAAGCCGCTTTCCGTCATGAACCTCAATGGGTTGATTAACTTTCAAGCTTCACGCCCAGTGCCACGATCTTATTACGATTATCCTTAACGAACACTAATGACTTGAAGACGTCGTATTTATGTGCATAATCTGTATGAATGTAATGTACGAACAATTAATGACACATGATAATGTTACGAGGCTTTGTCGGGGTAGTCGAGCAGGTCGAGAATCTTGCATGCGTTAGATATGCAGTCTGAGACGGCAGTCACCTAGTATACGGTCAGTCGAATGATAATTTGGCATCAGAAAAAAAGTGACATTTTCTGGCTCGAAAGGTGCGAAATGGTGACCTGGAATTTCAATTATTTTGATTGGGCATTCGGCCATTTTTTCCCATCCTTGCACAATGGAAGCAGGGTCGCTGCGGTCGGAGAACCACGACGGAACTACATCGCAATCCTGTGGATCATATGGATCGCGAGATGACAAGAACACGATGCGATGTTTATCGTCTGCCTTTATTGTTGGAGTATAACGATTCATAAGCTGTGCATTAATGATAAATTGGTCTTTGCAAAGGCCTCGAAGCCCTGAGTCAGAATGTCCAGCGTCATCGAGAACTCGTTCAATCAGTGGGTGTGGCATCGGAATGCGCATGAGTGGGCAGGGAGCATCGATGAGTACAATGCCCCTGATGTCCAGAGATATAGCTCGAGATTGTCTGGTTATTTCAAATGCCACCACGCCTCCAAACGACCAACCTTTCCTTGCCTGTCAACGATACTTTCCAGGGAGAGAATATTTGACGCTCACCGCCTACAATTATCGGTCCATTTATCTGGACCGCTATCAAATTCATATAGGCTTGTGCCATCTCGACCAGGGAATCCCAAGGATGGGATGAACCCAAACGAGGGTTTGAAATTGCCCATACGCGACGCCCAAGATCAGCCAAATGCCGATAAGAGGACGCCAGGCCACTCCCATCATGGATGAGGACGAGCGGCGTCCGCTCGGAAGCCGAATCCTGTAACAAAGACAAGCTTTGCAATTGATAACTCGGGTTGCTGACTTGAACGGAAGGGTCTTCGATGTTTTCAAGAGATGTCAAGCGATCTTGAAAGCGAAAGCCCGGGGAACCAAGGCTGAGGATGTGGCTTTCAAGATCCCTTATCGTAGTTGCAGATGTGAAGATATCACTGGAAACGTCGACATGATACTCCTTTCTGACAGCATGAATGGCTTCAATGGAAGATAAGGAATCCAGTCCGAGGTCGGACAGTTGAGCGCCATCTTGTAGAGCATTTTCTTCCAATCCTAGAACGCGAGCTACGATGCATCTCATTGGAGAAGGGATGTGATTATGGCTCACCAAAGTGCGTGTCGTAGACGAGGAGCTATGTGGAGATGCTAGAGTTTTGACCCGAGAGCAGAGATTCGAGACGACGTTGACTAAGTCGATTACATTATTGCAGTGGACAATGTCTTGCGGGCGGCAATCAGTGCCAGGGATTGCTTTTGAGATTTCGTAACAGAGTTCTATTCGCATCAAGGAATCGATCCCAAGGCTGTCGAAGTCATCAAGGGACGAAAGATCCTCAGCCTTCTTTCCACAGGACTTGGCAACTATTGCAGAGATGGTTGTCTTAATATCGCAAGAGGGACCAAAAGGACGTCTGGAATCCTGGCGAGGTCCTCCTGAACCTTCCTTGAGCACCACTGCCATACTGTGAAGCCTAATGCGTTGGAACGCAATACCAGTGGCACGGGCCACTATAGTTCTTGGTACAGCATCAGACAACGCGAAGGTCTCAGCAATCTTGCGGCTTCCATCGTCGAAAGATGAAATTTTGCAGTATAACGTAAACGAGGAGCCGGCCGTGGCTAAGCTGTCAAGAACCTGGAGACTGCTGATCTCTTTGCAGATGTAGGCCACATCTCCGACCTCCTTAAAATTGGCAATGAATCCAGCGATATGTACTACGGTGTCGAGAAATAAGATGCCGGAAGCGTAGTCGTTTGTAGGAGGATGCGGTAGGACTATTTTGGCAATAGCTTCTGATCCACTTGCAGACAAGGACAGTGTTTGCATAGTATGAAATTCAGGGGAGTAGTGAACAACGCGAGGAAAAATGACCTGGTATATGGTGTGTTTTCGAAAGGTCTCTGCATGTAAATTATTTTCTCCGTCTGCGATAGTCTCCACGCATCGAATCAAGTGAGGGAGAAGAACAGCAAAGTCCTGGAGTAGTGCTGAGCGTAAAACAAGTTGGAATGAGCCCGTTCCATGTGTAGAATTTGAGGCCAGCATAGGCACTTCTGAGAGCATCTCAAACGTTCGCGTCGCAGGGTCAATTAGGACAACCAGCTCTCCATCTTCATTACCATTTGCGTATGTCATGGGACTAACGAAAACGATTTGGTGGAGAACGACTTCGAAGTCACTATCTTGGTAACCTTCTTGATGAGGAACCTGCCTTACAGCCTCAGAGACCAAGTCAAGGTAGACTGATGCCGGACATAGGGCCACATTTCCGATGCGGTGGCTCTGAAAATAATGACCCAGTTGGTTGACTGAAATTCGTCTGATCTCCACCTTATCTGAGCGCGGGGCCTGACGAGTTACAGGATTTCTTTTCGTACCTGAGGCTCGAGTCTGAAGATGCGTTGTGTCCTCAACAAAGGGCACCCAGAAACTTTGAGTTGCAAAGGGGTACGCGGGAATGTTTGTACACTTTGCTGGTCCAATGTCACAGTATACCGAACGCCAATCAATGCAATGACGAACCAAGTAGAATGAGGCAAGTGTTTTGGATAAAGAAATCCACGACTCTTCATGCATGCGAAGGGAACCCAATTTGACAGCGTCCGATAAGGCAGGGAAGAATTTTAGCATGGGTAGGATAGATGGATGGGAGCCAATTTCAAGCCAGGATGTCGTCCCTGAAGAAACCGGGTTCGACAAGTAAGACTCCATAGCGTCAACAAATCTGACAGGTTCGATGCATTGACGAGCAAAGTAATCCGGAGGGGGAAAAGCTTGGTCGCCAGGCATGATGACACAACCATAGACTGTAGAAATGAGTGGTATACGAGCTGGGTGACTTCTCGTACTAGCTCCAAGCTCAGCGAGTTGGGCTTTCAGAGGTAACATTGAAGCGCTATGATAGCCATAGGGAACATGGAGCCGGGTAGTATTGAGATCGAATTCGTTCGTCAAGTAGCCAGCGAAGTCGTCGAGTTCTCGTAATGGGCCAGAAACGGTACAATGTCTGGGCGAGTTGATGCATGAGATTGATACATTGGGGAAACGTTGGCTCGAACCCAGAATAGCTGATAATTTGGCAGGTTCCGCCGACACGGCAACCATACCAGTCACCATCGGCGGGCATCGTTGAAACATGAGACGCGCTCTCGTAGCAACGACTAACAATCCATCTTTCAGACTCAGCACTCCAGCAATTACGAGAGCGGCATACTCCCCGAGACTGCGAATTTAACCAACTTTAGTCAAATACCATAAATGAAATCGGCTCACGGACCTGTGTCCCACCACTGCCATGGGCTGAACTCCCCAGGACATCCATAGCATTGCAAGAGCGTATTGCAATGCGAAGGTCGCGGTCTGGAAGCGCTCTTCTGCGTCTGCAGATGTTACACCGTCCTCAACGTCTTTAGATATGATAGCGCGAATGCCAGAGAAACCGCGAGCAATCAGAATTGAATCGCATTCGTCGATATGTTTCTTGAAAGTGGGTGATGTTGCGTAAAGGGAAGATGCCATCCCGCGATACTCATGCCCTTGGCCGGAAAAAATAAACGCCACGCCATTGGGACCTTCGGCCTTGACGATAGCTGTAGTCTGTATCTTCCTGACCAATTCCTGAATTGTACCACAGGAGACAGCCAACCGATATGGGTATAACTGTCTTCGAGCCGTGGCAGTATAAGCGATGTCCAAGAGCGAAGTCTCCACATTGATAGAATTGGTCAACCATGCTACGTACTTCATGCGAAGTTCCTCCAAAGAGCGTTCATTCTTGGCTGACAAGCCAAAGATGAAGGAACTGGCTGTAGTCTTGGTCAGGTCTTTGGAGATGTACTCCTCAACTAAGAGCGCAGCGTTCGATCCGGAGGCCCCGAAATTATTGACCAGGGCAAGCCGCATCTCTGAATTTTGTGACGGTGTCCAGAGAACATTTTGCGTGCTGATGATCGTGTTATCTAAATCCAAAGGTGCGATCCGCGGGTTCAGTGATCGAATTGAGATCTGCTGAGGTATGATCTGATTCTTGAACATCATGAGAACTTTAGCCAGACTAGCGCTTCCTGAAGCTGCTTCAAGATGCCCAATGTTGGCTTTGACTGAGGTGATATAGAGCGGATTGTTGGGCGTCCGATCAACGGCTAAAACACTTCGGATGCTTTCCATCTCATTCACATCTCCTGCCTGCGTTCCCGTCCCATGGGCTTCCACAACGCTGACGGATTTAGGATCGATGTCCGAACTCACGAGAAGCTGCTTGAACAAAGCTGCTTGGGTAGATGCGTGTGGATGGGTGATTGAAGATGCCTTGCCACTTTGGTTGACCTCCACACCTCGTATAATCCCTAGAATTTGATCTTGTTCGGCAAGGGCATCAGAAAGGCGTTTGAGAACAAATACGCCGCAACCTTCTCCACGAACATAGCCATCAGCTCTAGCGTCGAAAGGTCTGCACTGTCCTGAGGGACTCAAAAAATGACCCCTATCTAAACCAATGAACATCTACGCCGCAAGATGATAAACAATTCGCGCCCTTTGAAAAGGTGAAGCGACTTACGTCAGGGCTGGTAATGATATTGATCCCGCCAGCCAGTGCAGCGCGGCAATCCTGATTTATCAAGGAACGACAAGCAGAGTGTAACGCCACAATAGATGATGAGCAAGCTGTATCAATGACCATGGACGGGCCGCTCAGGCCCATAAAATACGATATGCGCCCACTCAGGAAGGCGCTCAGAGTGCCTTGTGACCCATTAATTTTACTTATAGCATGCTTCCTAGATAAAGACACTTACCCGTGCTATAGTATACATCTATGTCCTTTCGCAAATTCTGCACGTAATCATTGGTTGACGCGCCAATGAAACAGCCAAATGTCTCTGGATTATAAGTCGGGCTACCTCGTGCCACATAACCAGCGTCCTCAAGAGCATGATACGCGACTTGGAGTGCAACCCTTTGCTGAGGATCCATACTCATAGCTTCGCGAGGACTGATATTGAAAAATCTGGAAGTAAAATGGAGATTAGGTACGAGGCATTCCGTGAAAAACTCAACAGAATACATACTCATTATCGAAGTGACGGGCGCTTTGAATGAAATTACCAGAGGAGTTCTTCATACATCGACCAGGCGTATTGCCACACATGTAGGGCGTAAAGTCAAAGCGTTCTCCGGGGACCTTAGATCATTAGATTTTGATAAACAAGTCCTTTGAGAGAGTGAGAAGGCATTGACTTACCTCCGAAGTCGTGCAGACTCCCTTCGCTAAGAGTTCCCAAAGGCCAGTTGCGTCGACAGCGCCAGGCATATTGACAGCCATTCCAACGATTGCGATGGGCTCCTGTTTATTAGGGTTGCGCATCAGAGCACTTTGGCCAGCATTTAGATCCACAATTTTACATCGCCCGGGGTGGCTCGAGCGGAACGACCTTTCCATTAATTTAACCAAGCCGGGACCGAGGCCAAAGTCGAGCAATCTGATCGCAATGCCAGGCGGTATGTTTGACGTCGCCTGTTCAAGAACAAGGCTCCAGTTCACGGGATGAAGGAGGACGAGATCTATGATCATTTCCGCCAGAGATGTCCCTTGGTCAACATGCATGGTAATGAGCTGACCAGTCAATGTAGAACGTATGGGAACCATAATCTGTTTCAAGGTCGGGAAGCAAATATTTCTAGAAACGATATCGCTGTGAACCATGTCGCGCACCGGCAGAAGTTGCGAGCAGTGATAAGGAGCTGCGATCTTCGCCTCGTGCATGACAACGCCCTCCAGCATTCCGGCCTCAGAAAAATTAGTTAAATCGTCGGGATGACCCGAAACGGTAAACAGATTTTCGCCCATTACAGCGGTTAAAGTGATAGCGTCCTCTGATTGTGCCTTGTTATCTTGCTATCAGTCAGATGCTAAGACGATAGGCCGTCACTTACTTCATTGAAGTGGCTTATTATTGATTCTAAGCTCGATTTATTGATACCACTGATTACTTTGGCCCAGGAGCGACCATCTTCTGAGTGTCCAGTCGACTTGGATAAAAAGACCTGAGATCGGATGCCTATCCAAAAGGCAAGGCGATAAGCTTCGACAGCGTGATTAAGAAAAAGAAGCGTAGATGGAGATGCGGCAACCACACAGGCCGAAAGGAGACCTGAAGAAAAACCAAGGACGCCGGGCCTGTGGGCGATGTTAAGTTGCATGATATCTTTGAAAGGAGTGGTCGACGTCGAGGCTCCAGAATGGCTCTCCACATATATGAGGTATCGGAGAAGCTGCCGTAGCAGAAGAGAGGGCCAGGCAAAAGCCGGATTGTTTGCCATTTTATCACTTTTTGCCCGAAGGATGGAATGCTCGTCGTTGAATTCGGAAGCGCATATAGCGACTTGATCGCGGGTAGAAGGGTCCAGGGTGCTTAGCTCCTCATGGAATGCTGCATAACATGAGGACACGAGAACTTTAGCTGCCGATGACGACTCGAGACGAAGCGAATCCGTCAGATTGGTGCCAAAGCAGACAGCCGACGACCCTTGCCCTCCAAATACAGGGATAAAAAGCTGGTTGGAAAGAGTCGTGTCCATGATGACTAGGTTCTAGAGGAGGAGGTAGTTTATGAGAGGAGCGACATGCAAGGAGACTGAAAAGAGGGCTATAAATTGGGAAGCAAAGAGTTCGACTTCTGGAAGCTTACGCTCCGCTATGAAAGGTCGCAGAATAAAAAGAGAACAAGGCAGGTCGGTCTCGGTGAGCAAAGCATTAAAACACGTAGTGCCGGAAGGTTGTTGATGTGGACTGCCGTCTATGTAGAACTTCTGAGGAGCGTTCATACCTAATCATGATCTGACCCGTAAGTCGATTTAGGGGCTCAAGGGAATACACATGCCAAGTCCAAGGTATTTTCGGGAATCTTAAAGCAACTGCTTGGAGAATTGTCTCAAAGGACGCAAAAACTTGCAATGATAGGAACCACTCACCTTGAGAGCACAATTAGCCCTTGCTCAAGATCGAAATGCCACCGGGGTCATACGACGATGAATGAAAATTTTCGACAGGAACTCAGCAATTGCAAAGAGACGACAGGTATGATCTGTGAAAGCTGTGGAGTGTGATAGCTGATGAATTTCGGTTCGTCCAGAGCTCCCTTTAGCAGGACATTGGCTAAACTTCAAAACAAGAAAGGCAGGATCACTGCGTCCCTGAGACCCGAGAAAGGAACAGCAGCAATTGTTTGTCGCAGCTTTGTTCCTAAATAGCACGTGATGCGAAGGCTGAAGGCCTGACGACGAGCCCCGGGTTCAGCGACCAAACCTCCCTCCTCTGCAACCACATTTTCCGCGGGAAATGGACTATAAGGGTCGTACTTGACTGTTTGCTGTAGCTATATCTATTCTAACTAAGCTGTTATCTCAGATTTACGCAAATGCTGCGCCATCCGAAGAAACCTTGGTCCTCACCTGGTGCTTGACGGCGTCGACTTCAGGTGCATCCTCACTTTACGAGCCTCTGCAGAGAATTATGATACGATTTGATTAGAATCTAGGTCCTTGTTTTTGGATCAGCTCCCCGACGGACGATCTTTGAGTCGTCGCATCCAGATATAGACAATATATCCGGTGAACGAACCTCGGTTCAATACCAGCTAGGTACCAAGGTCGATCAGGAGAAAGAAAAAAATCGTCTCGAGTATTGCCGAGGGTCGATAGCTCACGGCTGCCATCCGGCGAATGCCCCAAAGCCTGTGGAACTGTGTATGCTTTTTCTCTTCCTGTACTCCACGACATACGGTGGGAAGTCTTGTAAGTTGCCCCTTTGTGCTTGACTTGTAGGACTTCGTTATTAATCTTTTGTTTCATACAAGGAAGTTAGAGACGCCCCTCGGGTGCCAAATTATTGTGGTCGAATACACACTTCGGCGTCATCTCGTTATCCGGGCCTAATTCCTATCGTACCAGTCAGTTGAACAGAGCACAAACGTAAGCTCGGAAGGCGGTCCTATGTTTCTTTCTCATCTGCTATATTCTTGAACTTATAGAGGATATCTTTTGCCCCAGAATCCACCAGTCTTTCTCATGGGTTGATGTAACGTTTGCCATGCCGCGGCTTGTCGTTCCTTCTTGCCTTCCCCAGTGACGTTAGTCCTTCGTGTTTTTTCCGGAACCCTTTGACTTGCGTTGTAATGGTCCGGAAGCTCGGAAGGCAAACTCCAGAGCCAAACTTATCACAGCGCAGGTCTTTGGTTGTACCTACGTCAGTCTACTATCCCATGTCTAGTCAGAATGTCAGTTCGATTCATCAGAAGCCCTCAATAGGACTGGGGCGCAAATCCAGATCGGACTGACGTGTGAATAGATGAGCTTTATCAACCTGGGCTTCAACCGACGGCACGACATTTACGGAATCGGCCAAATTTGGGCTCTAAATCTGGCACGGACTGGACGCTTAGAGCCAGATTACAGAACGGGAATTTTGGACCGGGAATATGGTACGGAACGATCTTGCTGAGATGTCCACGGGCGAGCTCGCTTAAGCGGAAACAAGACATTGATGGTTGCTCCTGAATAAGGAGAGTGCGCTCGAGATCATAACAGCGACATACTATCTTTCGTGAGCTTATATAACAAGGAACAACATCACTTCTACCTTCCTCCACCTATCATGCCTCACTTACCACTATCTGAAGCACCCGTCAAAACTTCGGTCGACCTGAAAGCAAATGGTGAAGTCAGCAGAATGCGCAGTCACAAAGGTTTGTGCATCCCTCCCGGTGACTTTGAAATTTTGCTCATGCGGTTATTCAACATTAGGTAACATGCCTTCTTTGCCACAGACGAAATATTGCGCGCTGTGCCCCGCAAAGTTCACCCGAACAACCCACCTTAACCGACATTTGCGGTCGCGTACGTGGATCCAACGTGTTTTGACCCATTCCCTATCCTGACATGCCACCCTGTCGTGTAGACACGAACGAACGCGCTCATAGATGCAATGTGAGCTCATGAACAGCCAAACGACCCGCAGCGCTAACTCTGAGTCAAGGTCTGCAATGCGGAATTCACGAGAAGCGACTTGTTGACAAGGCACAAGCGTACTTGCGGGGACTCGTACGTGTTCCCACTGACTTGCCGAAGAGACGGTGTCTGACTTCATTGCCCGTGAAGCAGCAATATTAACCGGTCTCGACGAAAGTCCTGTCAGGTACGCTCCACGTATTCATCTCCAACACCATCTAACCACACGACCGCCCACAGGCATGCGCAGAGTCAAAGGTTAAATGCAACCTTCAGCAACCATGTTCGAAATGTTCCTCCAGGGGAAGGGAATGCATCTTCATCAACGACCCAGCAACGTCTCGGAACAAGAAAGCCGCCAAGAGGTCACCCAAATCATCGCTATCCCTCACGCCCAGCGAGACAGACCTCTCAGAGTCGGCCACAAGCTTAGACTCTCTGGGGCCATCTAGTCCTTCCTCGACCTTTTCCTTCCCTTCTCATGGTCCGGACACCCTTTCTTACCACGTTTCCCCCTCTCATCTTACCAACCACCTTCCAGGGACTCCGTTCGGAATGGCGCCAGTGCCTATCTCTGAAAGCTCTTCCTCCGCCTGCTCTTCCCGGTCATCACCTCGACTGGACTATTTCGACCCTCGCAAAGTTTCCAACTCGTTCGGCGTGAACTTCAACACGTTGGGACTGGATTCTGACCTGAATGACTTCTTCCCAAACACTGTCGACCCCTTCATTGATGATACCCTCTCCCCGTGCCTCCCAAGGGTGCAAACCGAGGCGAATCTCTCAGGTTGGTTCGAAACGAACCGATCGCCTTCCGCATACGGCAATAACGAACCGCCCATCTACGCTCAGTCGCACTGCCAGGATTCTAATCAAGACTTTGTCACTGGATCCGCGAACCTGACTCTTGCCTCTTCGGGTAAATCACCCTTTTCGAAACAGCAGCCATCCACGAGCCCCCTTGCAAGACAGCACCCTGCAGTGCCGTTCTGTCCCTCCTCGGCATCTGGAAATCCGACAGCCGAGGAGTTGAATGAATACTGTATGTCTCGATACCTTTAGGTCCCGAGACACCACTAACTTGCATTTCATAGTGTACCTGTTTTTCTCAGAATTCAGTCTACAGATTCCACTCTTTCACCGTCCAACATGGAGAGCGGAAACAACGCACCCCATCCTGCTGACCGCTATGCAAGCCTGTGGTGCCTTGTTCGCTAAAACTCCCTCCTCAATGGATTTTATCATCCAGACGCTGACATCGTCCCGCGATGCGCTAATTTTAGAATTCGTATGTTTTCTGATCTCTCATCAGCCTCTTTCGTCACTAACGATTTGCCTCTTCTCACTCATGTCTATCGGCTTTCGCAGTCAAAACCGACATGTACCCTCAAAGACCATATAGGTCTAATCCTCGCGGCAGTTTTACTCCAGTCAATCGGATTGCTTCAGCCACGACCGGACCAACGGGCGCTGTCCAGAGTGTATCATGACATTCTCGTTATGGTATGTGCTTCTGCTTCGCATGAGCGTATACATGCCACAACACTGCTCACCACGCACCCACATCTAGATGATTCGTAAGACGAGCTTGATCAAATTCGTGGGCTCGTGGCCAGCCCCAGATTTATCCAGTACGCACACGCTCGACTTGGCATGGCGGGACTGGGCTCGATACGAGACCTTTAAACGGTACGTCTGGTCTTCGCGTCCTCTCTTTCGCCTCACCCAGGTAATGGGTACCTCCTGAATGTCTCTAACGTCTATGTTTTCTATTTTTAGAGCTCTCGTCCTTGCGTACCTCCAAGATTGCATGCACTCTGTGTATTATTCTTCGCCACCTGCGTTCCTACCCTCAGAGTTTGAGATCAACCTGCCGTCAGATGACGACTTGTGGCGAGCCCCGACAGCACGCGAGTGGTACCAGCTCCAGAATATGAGCACCAATTACGGAATGGGGACGCCGAGCATTCTCGGAATCAACATGCAGATGGCCCTGGCCGCTCTCAAGGAACAAACTTCCATGACGCCTCTGTCCGTCAACCCATTCGCTGCCTTTGTCCTCGTTCACAGCATCCTTCGAGATGTCTTTTCTCCGCCTCAAAACGCCGGGTCAGCGCCGTCCTCAAGCGGCAGTTCTCTTGGCATTCAGTGCGCCCTACATAATTGGCAGCGGATGTGGTCCGGCAACCCTGCATGCTTGGAGGCTCAACAGCATCAAAGCCACAACGTCCCTTTCGTACATAACGCCATTCCCTTCTACTGGCTAGCGAGGCTTGCAGAAGGGGCAAAACAAAATGGAGAACTGCATATCAGACCTCTCTCCACCAAAGAAGATTTGGACGACAGATACCGGGTGATCAAAGGATGGCTCGCTCAGATCAACACGACCCTTTGCAATTCAGCTGGAACCGGCGGAAGCTCGCATCTCTCTCCCGACCTGTCGCTTTCACCGCTTGGGCTGTCCCTCTTTTCTCAGGCATCTTGATATGTTCTTCAAGCTCATGCCCACCATCATAGATTTACGTTCTCTCCTTTCTTCTTTCTGCTTTGTTGGATATCAGTTCTTGGGATAACTCGGCTATTTAGATGCACCGGCATAGTTGTAATTGTACGTAGTTAGAGTTGTCAGATGTATTGTTAGGACTGCCTCCTGCCTCCTTGGGAGATCAAAAAACAATGGAAAATCTCGACTCATACATGGACCCATGACGATGAGGGTCTTGTCCAGACTTCGGAAGCAAATGTCAAGTCGATAATTAAACACGTTCTTCATCTCTTCCCGATTTCGACTTGGCTACGTGGACGCATAATTATGTGGCACGGACGATCGAAGAGGAGAGGAGATTACCGGTTAAAAGTCAAAATGATATTTAGCCTTCCTCCCCTCCGTGTGACCGTAAAACTCCCGAACACGCCTTTGACGCCCGTGCAGCTGGAAATGTACGGTTCGTCCCGGCACCTCATCATCCGTCCACGGAGGATTTTGCACAACAGGCGTACACCGGGTATCTTCGGCTGTTCCTGCTACAGAACTCCCCTTGAAAGTCAAATTCCAAGTAAGAAATGCAAATGTGATTCGTGAGGTGTCGTTGCGAATTTCATCACATCAGACATGCACTGCCTACCAGTGGACTTGAGGCGGACATCATTCACTTTCTTCATTTTGACATGAGAATCAAACCATCAGCTTCGCAGGCAGAAGCCTGTGGACCACCTCGACAGACTTAGTGTCATTCAGTTTCAGCGTCTAGATTCGCTTTATTTTTAAGGAAGGGGGAGGCGCGGAATATCGAAGCTCCTATCCATCAACATCAGACCCGAGCCCCGCATGAGGCGGGGTAACATTCTCCAGTCTCGAACTCGAAGGCAGGTCGCTCGAAGCTGTTAAGTGCGACGACAGATGAACGTCCCTGAAAACAAACAATCCAGATGGGATACATTGTGATTGAAAAACGAGTAGGTCCTTGTAGCACCAACAAACGCCAAAGTGGAGTGTGAACTCTTATCTTGCAAAGCGGTTTCCTGACTTGTCAGGAATCGAGATCGTCTGACACGAGAGCCAGGGACTCTTCCACGCAGGCGAGGTCGACAATTAAGAGAATAAGAGCATTTGCCTTTCTGATATATTACGTTGGCTAGGGCACAAGGACGACGTCAGCCCTTATCGACATTTCAAATATGAGCACGAGTGTCCTTGCCATTTACTTGTGCAGATCATGATATCTGTCCACTATGAACCCAGTTGAACGACTGCTGTGACATGAGCAAGAACCACGGTCCACATAACCGAAGACTAACTACACCTTCCAGTAGAAGTCATTCAACGTAAGCCCTGCGGAAGAGTATTCTCGCGCTTATAAGCAAGTGTAGTTTCATTTGCACAAAAAGAGCAAGTGAATAGAGTCAGCGCTGGCAGGCGACGTTGAGAAAATGTGCTATCTGGATAAGCGGTGAGGCATGACTTCAAATCCTGGGGCATGGCAATGTCAAGAAGGACGGATAGGATGGAATGAATGACGTGGAGGAATGAGAGAAGAACTCGTCGACGCCGATGACGATTGAGTGCTTGACATTGTGAGAGGGATCATTCCATGTAGACTTGAAGCGGTCGGATGGTCAGACGCTTCGCCGATAGAGGGTCGCAAGAGATGGTTTTAGACAAAGTTTATTGAAGGGGTACAAAGTACAATGAAGAATTACGAGAACGCAGAGACAGCACGGTCAACAACTAAGACAAAGCAAGGACGTCAGCATTCGTCATACCAGGCAGCAGAGGAAGATAAAATAGAGGTAAGGGGGAGTCTCATCGAAAAAAATTGTCCGCAATCCCATCGCAAGATGAGTCGGATTCATTAAATCAGTTTTATTTTTTTTTGAAATCATAGATGAAGAAAGAAGGATGGAAAGCAAAAGCATGGATTGAAGAGATGCTCACCTATATCATATCCTACAAAAACCCAACAACGACAAGAAGTAGTAGAGATGTCCCAGGTTAAGTCGACATGCCCCGACAATGTAATGTGCATCGGAACATTTCCTAGTACTGGTGTACAATCTCGAAGAAAGAAAGACTCAAAGAGTCAAAGGCACTGCGTCGACGGTGGAAGTCATCGAAACGACCAGCGTGGCAATTCTTCTTGGGAGACAAAATTTTTCGTTGACAGCTTATATAGCCACCACGGACTGTTCCGAGCGGACGTTGAAATTTGGGATCCGCTCCATTCGGCCTCGGGCTGCCAAGTAACCGGCAGAATTTGCTGTCAGGACTCAACACCGTCCGTTGTCGTTCTTGGTGAGCAAGAACCTGCTGATGACAGTTCTCAGCGATTTCTGACCATTTTCTCGCTCGTTATCAGAATTTGTACTCCTTTAACCCTATTGGTATGTCGATGAGCGTCGTGCGCAGCAGTGGCCAGACTGTGCCAGACCCGAAGTCAGCTGGACGACGTCACAAGTGATTCTCAGCAACATGTGCTCCATCCACTTAAAGTGGCAGAATCTATCCAGTATCAGGGCCTTCTTTCCTTCAACCCACCATTATAGCCCGAGGCAGTGGCAGGAAGCGCAAAGGATCAAAGGACAAGTTCTACAAGCTCACATAAATCGGCGTTTCTCAGCCCCAGTTTCCTCAGCAATGCCTGTCGAGTTGAAAGGAAGCTGTCATTGCGGAGCCGTGAGGTTCAGCTTGCAGTCGAGCACCCCGGTGCCGTACCAGGTGGGTTCGATCGCGCTTGGTTCGGATTTCTCAAGAACACCCTCGCTAATGTCAACGTACTCTGTCGGTTTAATCATCGGCGTGTGTTGCTTTTAATTATAGCTCTGCTTGTGCTCGATCTGTCGCAAAGTAGGCGGAGTAGGCGGCTCCATTAATCTCGGAGGCCACAGCAAGACTCTGAAAATCGAAGGGAAAGAGAATATCAGGTGTGTTTTGAGATAGTATGATGGGGAACCTGTATCTATCGTACCCACTTAGCGTTTATAAAGCCGTCTTGGATCGCGACACGCCCGAGGAGAGGATTGCCTCTTCTGAGAGGAATTTCTGCAAGAAATGCTCGGCCATGCTTTGGCTTTACGATGAATCCTGGTACGTCTCTATGACGATCACCTTCATTATCCTTATATCCTAAACCCACCCCATCTAGGCCTGAGCTAATTCACCCATTCGCCTCGGCCATAGATTCGCCCGAACTGGAGGAGCCAAAGACGATGGTACGTCGCTGTCTTCCTGGTAGCAATCTAGGATGGCGTGCCCATTGCTCTCACCTTAATCAGGTCTGTATCAAACTCAACTCCAAGCCTTCCTACGTCCGTCTTCCTGAAGGCCGGAAGGAGAAGCATGAAGATTACGGACCGTACTCGATCGAGGAATGGCACAAGAGGCACAAGGTTTTCGCGGAGTAGGTGCGAAGGCAAATTATACCGGTAAACACTGGAACGGAGGGAAATGAAGCGATGTACATTCAGCAGACGATGATTTTGCTCGCACTTGTATTTTCTTATTGAACAATAACCAGACTTCTTTCTGCGTCTGATGAAATCTTGTCTTCTCAGCATCGACCACAGCAACGCAATTAAAATTAAAGGAAACAACTTTTGTTACAGACAGCCGGGCATATGTGGACATGGAAAAGATAACAACACTTGGTATGCAGATACGGTATCATGAATGGTATGCAACAAAGAACACGACAGCAAATACGACGAGGGAATAAAGAGCAGAACTGAAAATGAAAGTACAACATCCAATAGAAGAAAAGATAGAAGGAACAGAATACGTCCATTAATCGTCATGAGCAGTACCCTGACCAGCAAGGGCTTGCAATCGTCCTCCAACACGCGATCAGCCTTCCAACGTTCGCCCTCAGATTAACTTTTCAGAGCAGCAGGTAAGATATTCTCTTTATCTCCAAACACTTCCCTCGGCCTCACATCCGCTTTGGTTTTGGCATCATGTTTTTCCAGCGAAACACCAAAGAGCTTCTCGACCCCCACGTTCCCTGGCTGCACACAAATAGACGTCTCCAGCAGCTGCCTCTCTACTTCAAGTTCATCAAAGCTTATATCCCCACCCGCCACCTCCGGCATCGCCTGCTCAAACAAGCTTGGCTGAGCCTGCACCTTGGCTCTGTCGATCCTCATGGGACTGCTCTCCGATGCGACAGACGCGCCAGTGAAGTCTTGGGTAATGGTCACGTCTGAGATGCGTGGCAGGCGGTTGTAGGTGGAGGAAGAGTTTGAGAAGCTGCGTGACTGCCGCCGCTCGTAGGCTGTCATTGCTCCACCCGGTGTGGGCATTGGTGGTCGCAGCTTCGTAGGGGGGAGTGACAGCCCGAGGCCTAGGGAGTCGAATTTGGACACGAAGGCGGCGAGGGCGCGGCGCTCTTCTTCCAGAGTCTGGCGGACCTAAATATCAAAGCAACAATATCAACATCAGATCTTGGATTCAAAAGCGTCGACAAACCTTTTTCTCCTTCTCAAGAGCCTTGACCAGCTCCTCCGCCCATTTCTCACTCCTCTCCCTCGCCTTCTTCTCTTCCTCGACCTTCTCAATCCACTCTTTCTCCACGTCCTCCTTCACCTTCCTAAGCGGCTCCCCGAGATTCTCTTCATATCCCCTAACAACAATTTCCAGCTCCCGAATTATCTTACCCTGCTCCTTGATCAGCTGATCCTTCTCATCCTCACTTGCATCGGCAGGCAGGGGAGGACGAGCGAGCAGGGAGGTTTCGAGAGAGAGGATCTGTTGCGCTTGTGACTCGATAGTGAGCCGTGCTGAGAGGAGTTCTTGTTGGAGCTGGTAGGGGGACATATCGAAGTCGATTTTGACGGGACTAGAGGCTTCTTCGCCGCTGTTTTCGTCAGTTGAAGACTCTTTGACTGTCGCGCTCGTGAGGATGAGCTTGGTCAACTGCTGGATGCGGCCATTGAGATCCCGCATGGCCTTGGATTCGTCAATTTGCTAGCAGAGAGGTTAGTCCTGAGGACTTTCTTATAAGCCACACATGAAGTCTCACCTCCCGAGCTGACAGGCGACGATTGCGAACGGGAGCCTCAGCTTCCCTCTCTGCCAGGCGGGCTTTGAGCTCCTCGATTTCCTTGCGATATCTCTCAATCAGGGCGTCCGTGTCGACTACTTCCTTCTTCTTGGCATTCAGCTATATAAGAACCGCGTCAGCACTCGGTAGCCAGAAAGAAACTCCGGAAGAGGCAGCAGAAGCCGTACCTGTACGCTCTTAATCCTCTTTGCGAACAGCAGGGTACTCATGCTCTCAGAAACAGCCCCTGGGTCAGGATTGATGGTGCAGATGACGCTGATCCTGGCGTTGCCCGCTAATGAGGGCTGCAACATCCTTGTCAGCTTGGAGTTTCGGTATGGGACGTGGTCGGATTTGTTCTTTGAGGCATTATCTGCTAAGGTGCCGATGACGGTCCCTAGTGTGAGTAAACTAGGGTGAAGGTCAGTCAAATTGCCCTCCTCTGCTCAGATTCCAACTAACCTCGTGTTGATGTATTTGCCTTCTCTAGTTCGCTCTTTATCGGACGTTGCTTTCTCAGAACCAGCAAGGTCGATAAGACTCTGTTAGGGCAGGTGATGAGCAAGATCCTTCAAATAAGTCTTCGAGGGAAGGGATATTCACCAGCACGGAAGTCTGCACGCTTCTTCCACCTCTTGCTTGGAGCCTCGGTCCACCAAGCCCAGGGGTCTGCCGTCCACTCAACCCTGGAGTCTGGCGACCTCCAGGGGTCTGTCGTCCATTATAAGGAGTCTGCCTGCCATTCATGGCCGGGCTTGGTACACTCGGCTCGTCGTCATCATCATCATCGGAGTTGAGAGTTGGGGCACCTCTTTCCCTGCTCTCAATGACTAGACGGAAAACGCTGTGACTTCGACTGGACCTCTCGTTCCAGTCGGTGCAGGCCGTCCTCCTGTTGCCTTCGCCTCTTCTCAGAACATCCTTGACGCCTTTCAGACTGGTCACGACCTCTTCCCTCAGCGGAGTGAGGATGACATCGCCACCGGCACCACCTTGGATCTGCACCTGGTTGGCCTTCGCCAGCATCGGGGGTGCAAGAAGGTCAACGATCGTCTCGTTATATATTTCGAGGTAGCTGCACCTGAGAAGGTATTCCCTCTCGGGCGTACGCTTGATGAAGCCAAAGACGTCCCGCATAGCTCGCGGAATGATGCCCGGCTCGTCTTCGTCTCCGCTGAGGGTATAAGTCTTGCCTGAGGCTGTCTGACCATAGGCAAAGATGACGGCGTTGTACCCTTCCATGGCGGCTTGGACATGAGAGCGTGCAACGGTGGTATAGATGGGCTTGTTAGGAGTTCCTGTCAGGACTGCATCGAATGTGAAGGAATTGCTTGGGTTGTTGCTAGAGGAAGAAGCGGTATTCTTGGAAAAGGCTGGATCGAGCTTCAGAGAATTATTTCCAGGCGTTGGCACCCATGCAGAGGTGCCATCAGTCGGTCGTACCCTTTATCAGTCTTTCAGTAGACATTTCGAGTCGAGATCGGGGAAAAGAAATTACCTGACTGAGACCATAACTTTGTCGTCCTTCCCATGGTCAAGCTCAGCAGCTCGCAACCACGCCTCGTCGATTTCGCCTGAAAGGTCTCCAGGTTCAACATTTTGAAAATCCACGAGTACTTGTTCGGGGTCGACGTTGCTGACATCCATCTCACTAGTGGGCATCAAGAATGGACTCTCAGCATCACTTCTACCCCTGGGTGTATTGGGAGTCCTAGGACGGCTAGGAGTGCCATCTTTCTTTGTCGGTGTACCAGGAACAGGAGCAAGCGTCGACTTCGGTTTGAAAGACGAAGACACAGAGGAAGATGGGTTGTGCCTTAGAGGTCGAGATTCGACAGAAAGTGGGGCCTTGTATTTCTTGTGAGTTGAGTTCAGTCGAATAGGAGTATTGGTCCGTGATAGGCGAGCAGTAAGAGAGTCTGTGCTAGCTGAAGACGCGCTCGTCGCCGAAGAAGTCGATTGTGCAGATAGAGGTCGCTTTGGCGTAAATGGTGCTGGACGGGCACCCTTGGAAGCTGAAGGTGTATTAGGAACGGGGTTGTTCCTGTTCATGTCGTAAGTTGTATGTCGGTAGATCTAGTAATATTCTTGCTCCTGGCTGCGTTTCCTGAGGTCCTGGACTGCCTTGAAGGCGTATTCCGACTGTCCTCGTTGTTCAAGTCAACTTCAACCGTGGTAACATGAACCTAAAGGGGTCTACGCGACATACTCACGTGCTGTCGCGAATGCTATGTGAGCCCAAATTAGACGCCGGGCCGCCAGTGATCCGCTCATCAAAAAATTTGCCTCGCTGCGAAAGAGGCTTCAAAACGTCTGGAAAAGGCACAAACATGAGGGATTTCAGGCTTGGAGACTCTTGAGGGCATTGCGAAAGAGCTTTCCCTTGCTTGTACGACTGTAATCCGAACGTACTTGAGACATAGGCCGTCCAAAAATAGAAAACCGGCTTAATTATGGATCCTCTCCTCCTGGTCCGTTTCCGCTGGCTCCAGGGACCAGAAAAGGGTCTGGAAGCATTAAAAATAAGTGATGAGAGTGGGATTCGAACCCACGCCCTGAGCCCGTCTGGAGGGGGCGAATCCCGCGAGGTCGAGCAAGGGGGCGTTGGCCGCGAGGCCAAGGCCTCCTTGTCTCGGCCGACGCGGGATGAAGCCCCCGGAAGACGGGCTAGGGCGTTGTTCCCGGCGTACCGGAGTCGTCGTGCACGGACCATTCCTTCATCGCGGTCATCATTGCCCGCCATCGCGCTCGTCGCCGTGCACGACCCTCTTCTCGCCGTCGTCGTGCACGGACCATCCTCCATCAATATGCGTGACGTCACTGTCTTCCTCCTTGACTGCCAACCTCCATCTGCCCTCCCGTCATCGTTCCCCGCCTCCTCTTAGTCATCGCCGTCCGCCTTCGCGCCATTGCGCACGGACCATTCCGCCATCAACACGAGTGACGTCACTCCAATCCCTCCTTGATCCTCAACTCCCATCTGCCCTCCCGTCGTCGTCGTTCCACGCCATCTCGACGCGCGCCACGTCATCAAGTCAGCTCGTCGTCGCTGCACGGGCCATGCCCCATTACGAGTGACGTCCCTCTCCCTCCCCGCCGTCGTTCGCTGTCTCGACTACTCACGAACCATCCCAAGATCGGCGGGTCACATCACCTTCTCTCATCAGCCTCCTTCACACCGCTGCGCGCTCGTTGCTCGTCGCCACCGTCAACTGGGCGCGCTGTATCGCGTCACGTCACGGCTTCGTCCCTCCTCTCATCGCGTCCTCACGCGCCGCTCGCCGTCGGCCCTTCCATGCAAGGCGCCCCTCCCGCGCATCCTTGAACTGGCAATGCTGTCGCCGCTCATCCTCCACGTCATCTCTCGCATCGACTGGACTGCCAGCCCACCGCCGTCGGTTCAGCATCTACCTATCAAGATCGCGCATCAATGACGTCACGCACCATCAATGCTCCCCCATCGTGGGTCGCGTCAGTCGGGGAGGCGGGAATGCAGTGGTCTGAGGTCGCCGCCTACATGGCGGGCGTAGGAGGGGCAGCAGCCCGCGGTCTTGAGTCGCAGAGGGGGAGCGACGACGAGGCTTGGGCGATGTGCTCACGTGCATGTGCCTTGTCGTCTCATACTTTACCGTTCGCCTCTGTGTGGCTCGTCACTGTCGCTCTCGACGCGCAGGTGATCGGACAAATTGCGCATTGCGCAAATCTCTGCAGCCCTCACCGCGCCCTATCGCCACCATTAGATACAACCGTTGGCACGATATGTTATTTTTTGTCACAAAATGTCACTCCCCGTTTCTCATCAACTCAGTCATCCACGAGTGCGTCGTAGGCCAATTGCTGGCATCCCATTCCCCCCTCATTCACATAGAGTACAGGTCAAAAAAGTCTCGAACGTATTCTAGAGTCTCCGGATTCACGATCAGGCTCAAAAGCTGAAAAAGCGCCTCTTTGCTCTCCTCCAAATCCACGCCGTTCAAATCCACTTGGCTGAGGAACAGCTTGAGCGTAGCAGGAAAAGTCACACTGCGTCCCGTCTTGCCGCCTTCGTAGGAAACGTTGGGCGTCCACGCCGGATCCATCAGCACCCTTGCACCAAACTGCACACGTCAGTCAAAGTCGCGTGTCTGACAACATGGTAAGCACCATTAAAAACATTTTCTTGAGGTCGTTCCTGGCCTTGACAATCTTCGCATGCCGATTCAGAAAGGTCTTGCGCGACGGGACATCGATTCGGCCCCAGATGTCGTTCCGGACCTGCGTCTTTTGCTCGATCGAGAGTTGCGCCCACTCAAAGGAGAATCGGATGGCGTGAAGCGATCTGAGGAAGGCCATCACAAACGTCTGAAGGGCGTCGGCGGTGTGCGTGCACATCATCAGCAGCTCGCGGCGTTCTCGGACTCGTTGACATAGTCTTCGTCGCTGCTGTCGACCACCTCGATGACTTTCTGGGATTTGCGGGTGGTTGGCATGATAGTTGGAGAGGAAGGAGTTATTTTGGGATGTCGCGCGTACGCGATGATCCTTATGTGGCTGTGGGTGTCGACGACCTTGAATGCTCAATGACGATCGCAATACATGGTGAGATGGCCGAGCGGTCTAAGGCGCCAGACTAAGGACCAGGACGTTTAGATGTCCTCGAGCACTCCGGTGTTAATATCTGGTCCGAAAGGGCATGGGTTCGAATCCCATTNATACATGGTGAGATGGCCGAGCGGTCTAAGGCGCCAGACTAAGGACCAGGACGTTTAGATGTCCTCGAGCACTCCGGTGTTAATATCTGGTCCGAAAGGGCATGGGTTCGAATCCCATTCTCATCAAATCTTTTTGACTTGTGTAGACGACGTAATTTTTGCAGAGGTGAATTATTCCTCGTAGCTCTTGAAGATATTTTGTAAAGAAAAGCAGCCTCAAAACTACGGCCATCTCACCATATCATCATCCCTCTCTTGAGCTTCCAAGGCACGTATATTGACAGGGAATAGAAGGAGAAAGTCGACACCCCAGCGATAGCCCAGGCGAAGCCCAAGAATAGGTAAGAAATGCATGCCTTGAGTCACCATGCAACGGTGAAGACCCCAGAAGAAGTGATAGTCGCTGAGATAAGTATAGTCCTCAATCTCAGTTCCATGACGATACAGTGGGTTGGCGATTTGATTATTTGGTTCTACACTGAGTCGACACTCAGATAATATCCGCAGTCTCTCGCGCTTGAAATTTTATCGCAGACATTTGACGCTCGCTGGGCTTTTCTGGACGATGAGCTGAGATCAACTTGAAGCGTTCGCCGACAAGATGATCGAATATCTGGATGCTGTTTCGAATATATGAAGCATCGATTGCATCCAATACTAACAATATTTACCCTCCATGTCATGTCGTCGGAAGTGCGAACAGCTCAATACATGGTAAGCCATTAGTAACGGTGCAGATCCCTAACGGAAGTCTCGTGCTTTTACGACGGATGTGTCTTTCCAGGTCGTGCACCCTCTTGTCACTGAAAGGGTGTTAGAAAACGGTCCTAAATATCGGGGCCAAGGTACTCACCCTACTGCAATCGCCTTTGTACCTTGTCATTTTCCGACAGGGATTTGCTCTACCCGCATTGTGCCCCAAACCCCAGAATCGTCAATCATTTTAATTTTATCGCCAAAGACGGTTGTTCCGCTCTACTACAAGTACCTGACGAGTGAGTTGGATCGCTTCAGATCGCCTCACTTTACGCACCTCGAACGAGAGGCCAAGAAACTCTCGGAAGTGTCGTAAACGATGATGTCGAGGATCGTCATACCTAGCCTCGGAACGTCATATTGATCGGCGAGCTTTTGATGCGCCTCTCAAGTAGCCCGTGCGCATCACGGCACCGCGACCCTCCATACCTTCCTCATCTAGCCGTATTTTCGCCAAAGTGCCCTTTAGCCCTTTTAGAATTTCCGCATTTAAGTGGCTCCAGGCCAAAGGATTCTGAGGCGTTCTGAGGCGTTCCAAGATCTGAGATGCGTCCTGATGCGTCCTGAGGGAATTCCTTCCGCGTCTATCTGCGTTCGATGATCTGCAGGCTGGAAATTTGGTCTAAAGTGCTGAGAAGACCCAGAAGAGGGGACTGAGAGATAGGCCCTTTTTTTCGCCGGCAGGCTTGCGGCGTTTGTGGTTGGCCGCAGATCAAGCGATGGAATTTACGTTTCCACTGGGTGTAGTATTCTTGTCATTCTTCGCAAAACTAGGATCCTCGTTTCCTCATCTGCACCAAGTGCCTGGTACTCTTTTTTTTCCAAATTCTAAGGAGAACATCTGACACTCGACCAGTTGTCCGACCAAGCGATTAATTAGCGGCCTCTTGAATCGCTTGTGATACTGAGATGAAATACCGCCGAGCAAAGGACGTAAAGTCGTGCCCATCGTCTACGAGCTTATAGCGACCGAGAGGCTAGCAAGCAATATGCAATTTACAGTACCTGAATGTGATTCAACTCAACGTTCTCCCAGATGTGACACCAGAATGTCACCTAGATTACCTCCTCTTTTCGACTGCAACCACCATGTCTCCGCTGCCCAGCTGTTTGGTCGGCTATCGTGTCTCTCCCGATGCCATCAAACAGTATCGTGTCCAGCACGACCTACCTGAGTACAACAATCGACCCCTTCTCCAAAACCTCGAATCGAGAGTTGGCGTCCCGCTTGCCCTGGTTCGCGTCGAGCCCGGCGAAGGCGACGCCCAGGCTGCGACAGAATATTATCTCTGTTGCTTTGCCGACTACAGTGGTAAATCATATGACATTGAGGCCCTTTCAGCCGTCCTCATACCACCCGCCTTCCTCCAGCTTCCGGAGCTGATCCCGGTGGAGGGTGGTGTGCGGCGGCTGTTCGCCCCCAGGGCGATGGTCTCTTCTTTCGATCGTGAGGGGAAGTCTAGAGTGAAGGATCCACCATCGCCCATTGGAAGTGGACCAGCTTGAGTGAAACGACGGGTGCGTTTAGCTTGCTTGCAAAACCTAAGTTGCTCATGGTCCGTCCACTTCCTTAGCTTAACCCCCTCGTACTCGTAAATTTCGAACCAAATCTGTAAGTGTCGAATGTGATTTCTTCCCGGAGAATCCAGTCCATATACTCGAATAAATGCAGAAAAGCGAACGTCAAACGATCTTCAAGTTTTAGCTTTTAGACTGTGCCGTGCAAGTGATGTTTCATTTTAATTGGCACCAAATTGCTGGAAGTCGTTAGTTGTGGCCAAGATCAGAATAGTGTCGAGGTACCCGTACGATAATAATCATGCTCGCCGACCCTCGTCGTGCGTTTCCGACGGTAGTCCCAACCTTCCAGAAAATCATGCCCAATGGCACGGGTAAACCACAATGCCGCCAGAATTGGAAAGAAAAGAGAATTCAGCTCTCGCACCGATGATCCTTGAAAGAGTACGCGTATATACAGCCATCCAGGAAACCACGAGGACGCTTGTCCCAAGAAAAACGAAGACAGAAATACAGCCAAGCAGCTCGAGTCTAGCAGCGGGAAGCATAGAGAAAATGTTGAACCAGATCGACTGCCAGCAATAGACTGGGGTAGCGCAAACGATCGGTGAACCAGGAGCGCATCTCACTTCATGAATGGGTAATGAATAGCAGTCGTACCCTTGGGTTCACATATGATGCAACGAGGCGGGATGTGTAGGGTCGTCGAGGCGTGAAAATAAATATTGTTCATCACGGAGCGCAGCACAGACCCCAGATTCTGCGGGGAAAAAAAGTTGAGATGCATATTTCAAGCCGTCGGGATCTCGCGCTCTACTTTGGTTAACACGGCGGAGTGTCCAGACTCCCCCACCTTTCAGCAGGCAGATGGAATCAAGCTATGCCTGATGGTGGGTATTTGAGTGGCCAGATTCAACGAATAAGAGTCGAAAGAAATAGAAACTCGTGGTGATCACGAAGTGAGCTGGTCGCAGGCTAGACAAATGGAGACAAAGAGAGAAGGCAGTCGCCAGGAAGAACCGTACAGGGCCGCGGGCCCAAAGAAGAAAAATACCTATTCCAAGATGTGAAGGCGAGTACGCTAAAAGGGGAGACAGGGCGGTCCGTACACGACGGAGATGCATGAGAAAGGCATGCGGCTTTAACCTGATTATCGATTAATTCTGGCGATTGCATCGTACAGACTATGAGAAAAGAACGATTGTCGAGCGCAATACGTGTTTGTCTATGGAAGGCGGCAGACCGGCGCTGTGGGCGTCCCGGGTTTACCTCTCCCCCTTGTCAAGGAAAGTTTTAGTAAAGAGAACGTCATTTGTTTGCTTCGTAGGGTCGAAGCGTTGAAGAAAGCGAGTATGCATCGGCGGCCGTCCTAATCATTGAAGAACACCAGACCCATGGGATTGTAGAAGCTCAAATGGTCCAACGAGAAACAAGGAGCCTGGCGTAAGCATCCGGAATACGGTCCACTGGTGTCGAACGAATGGATACACGAGTACTGGAGATCTTGGAAGCTGGTCAGAAGGCGATAACCCAGATGTATCTTTCCCAGAAATGAGAGGTCAAGGACTCTTTTCGTGTGCAGTTCCCGTACGACCCGTCGCAAATTACAAATGCCGAGTAAGTACGTGGACGGTTGAGAGGGCCGGTGAGACGCGAGATATAATCACAGAGCACTGAGCAAAACACATAGTCGCATGTTTTATGCCTGGAAACTGATAGAGCATACGGTTGCAATCAAGGACGAAATAAAGCATGAGTGGCGTTTGATTGCTTTCAGTCTCGGTGGCGATTTTTGCCACCTCGTGGAAGCAAGTGGTAAGAAAATGGGCGGTGAAGAGCCTCTACATGGTGTTGGGGACGAATTTCTAGTGAGTTCAGAGCCATTTAGCTGGCAAGTAGACGATGGTAACAGGGAGAAAAGTCGCGCCGGCCGTCCTCTGAGTGTCGATCAGTCTGAAGCTGACGGATTTGGATTGATGAGCCAAGCATTCCTAACAAGCGTTACATACATGAAAGCCCGCCCGTCCAATTATCTTTCTTTCTTTCTTTCATCATCGTCGTTTCCTTCGTCCTCCTCATCCTGCCCGCCCATATCCCCTCAGCCTCTCCGTCGTCCGCAGGCACTGTTAGTGGTCGTTGTGAACTGTGACGTCGAGGAGTCACGACTGACGACAACAGGAATCGCGGGAAAATACCCCGGACATACCACCGGATCTGATCGTGTGCAACTTTTTTCCCTGTTCCCCTTCGGTTCGTACTTTTTTTTGAACCCCGTATTTTTCTGCCGTCGAAGAGAAGAATTAATAATCAGTGCCGACCAAATTCACAGAGGCGAGAACAAGAATCTTGTTATTTCACTGGCAGAGGTCTTTCTGTATCCTCTTGGAATTTGGACGGAAAACGACTTGAGACCGGGAAAAGGAATTTACAGGAGCGCAAAAGAGGCGCAAAGGGATAACCCTGGAATATCCTTTCTTTTATTGGCTAAGAGGAGATCGGACACGCCCACGCGTGCGGCGCGAAAAAAATTAAACGAATTTCCAATACCGTGAATGATGATGTCCGGCGGGGCTCATGGGGAGGAAGCGACGACGATCCTCCCTCGTCATTTGGACCCTTGTCTTGAACCGATACCACCACCATCGAGCAAGTCTGGCGAGCTCATCCTTTCCCCACCAAGTCGTACGCCTCTGCGCCCTCCAACACCACCACCGCGACGAAGGAGGCGAACCGCTCACGGCGTCCCGCCCACTCCGGTTCTACCGTTCGAAGCTCAGAGTGTCGTACTCGTGAGAGACCCACCGAAGGACTTTCTTGCTCGTTCAAAAGAGTCGCTGGTAGAGGACGAGGAATCTGCCTTGGTGAGTATCTGTTCCTGTCTCAGTCTGTTGTTTGGGAGACCAGTTGGAACGCGTGAGCCAGATTGGGTGCGCGTCAGCGACTCGACATGTCGTCATCTCATGTTCCTGGGTCCGCTGTCCTCCTGTCAGCAGTTGTCAGCATCATGTAAAGACCCATCAGCCCTCATTACGCTTCCAACTTTTTTTTCTCTTGATTTTTTTCGTAATCCTCACGCTCATGCATGTTTGCTCGGTTCCTTGCAGGCCCGTGTTGCAGGGAAATCGGAAATCGGACTTCGACACTACCCCAGCTTAGACTTCGATTCTACCACCGCTGCAGTCGCCGCAGCGCCGCCCACAAAGCCTACCAGGTCCAGTCTATCTGCAAGCGACGACTTCTTCGCAGACCTATACGATTACTATTACGACGACGGCGACGACGCGGCTGAGCAATTCGTCTTCCCCACACCCAAGCCGCCCAAGCCACTTACGCTCTCTGCAATCGATCACGTACCAATCACAGATCCTAGTCCTACGCCTCAGTCTGATCCTGATCCTACAACCTCTAATCGCCCACCTAAACGCGTCGCAAAGTCCAAATCAGTAAAAGACACGTCCTCAAAGTCAATACACTCAGCTATGGCCAAGAAAAGACGCGGCTCGTTACAAGCGATTTTTGCCCCATCTTTTTTGCAGACTCCTCTTCTATCTACGACCTCCGTTCCTTCCAGTCCCACGCAATTCGCGACCAATGGCCAGAGTAAGGCGCGGAAAATGTCTGGTGCAGCCCCCTCTGCCCCTACTTCCCCTTCTGCTGCATCCTACGTTTTCCCGCCGTCTTCTCCATCCTTTCCTCACGGCGCAGACGGCTCGGCTATGCCTGGTTCCAATCCGCTGTCGCCACTCACTTTGGTGGATGCCTTACCCCCCATTGTTCCTCTCACTCCAGAGATGATGCCCATGACGGAGAACCACGAGAGGAAGAGAAGCAATACGTTCAGCATTAGCAGCTTCAGCTCCCCGCGGAGTTCCCCTCCTTTGGATTTCTTGTTGGACGATGACCCTTTCGCAAATCTGACAGGCCCACCCATCGAACGTGTTTCGTTAGCCGGGCCTCCTCCTGTTCCTCCTCTTCCACCAAGCGTCATTGCGAGATCTGCATCTGCACCAACACCTTCGCAGGTACCTTTGCCACCCACACCTATAGACACGCCCTCGTCTGTGGTTTCACCTGTAACACCAATTTCTCCTCCACCTCTTCCCCGTTCGCCCTTACACGAGTCGCCGCCACTTAAGACTGCTTCTCTGGATGCCGCGGCTCTAGCATCTGCTCCAGTTTCAGGTTCAACTTTGACTCCAGGATCAGCCTCCTCTTCGACATTAGCACCAACGTCAACCTCAGCTTCAGGCACGGTCATTTCCGCCTCAAGCTCAGGCTCAGGCTCATCCTCGGCCTCAACCTCAACCTCGCCAGTCATTTCCGTCTCACGTCCTCTCTTGGCGCCACTTGCTCCTTCAAAGCCTATCGCTCCGGGTTTGGCGACGGCCCCTTCTTCGCCACCTCCTGGCCGAGGACCGATGGTGCCGTCGAGGGCGCGTCCCGCGTACCAGAGACCTGCTTTTGCGAGTCGGCCGAGTTTGCCATCGCTTGATACGCTTGCGAGGATGAATGTGGTTCTGACCAAGAAGGTACGTGTGTTGGTTGTTGAGCGAATGAATTTCTAGCTGATATTCTTCCAGGTCAGGAAAGGAAGAGTAGGAGCTGGACTGCCATTTGAGCCATGGGACCTTCCCTCGGACGAGGAGTTGCCATCCGCACCTGGGACGCGTCCACAAACGCCAACGAGGGTCCACTCAGCTAGCCCTAGTCTGAGCTCGACGGAGGCTGCCGGGGCTTTGCCAACGACGTCCACAGCAGTATCATCTCCTGTACCGATTCCTCTTTCGGTCTCGACGGAAGTTGGGAATGCAGTGGAGTCAAGGCCATCATCTCCTGCTATGTCAACAACGCCGACGCCCTCTCCAAATCCCCTCGCAGCCATTCCTTCCAATTCGACCCAGTCGGTGACAAGGCCTCAACCTTTGTTGCCCAGTCAGATCATGGCTCTCGGGTCTGTTGCCGAGGACGTGGAAATGATTCTTCCAACCAGATTGACGCCGTCTATCGCATCGCCACCCGCCATGTCCGCTTCTAGTCCCGTTGCGGGTCCCAGCAATATCAACACGAACGCTACTGCTGACTCTTCTACGACTTGGTTCTCAGAGCCCCTCACTTCGCCCATAACGGGAGATTTCGCGTCCGAGTTTGCAGAAGAGGTCGAGGCTGAGCTTGACATCGTTACTAGCCGGCCCACTTCCTTGGATAGCAAGGTGGGACAAGAAGATGGCAACGGGGGGTACTTGGGCGGACTAGGACCGGATTATCTCGAGAGGTACCTCACCGAGAGTCGAAGAGGAAGTGTGGATGCCAAAGAGACTGCGGCTCCTGCCGTGGAAGCTGCGAAGGAAGTTGAAGAGCCGGCGCATGCTGAGGAAAGTCCAGTTCAACAAGCAAAAGTGCAGACCGATGCTAAAGAGGATGATAATCAACGGATGGACGCCAACGAGGACTTCTCGTACATATATCGACGAACTCTCAGTTTTGACAACGACCCGGTCCACAGCGCCGCAATCACTTCCGACCACAATATGTCTTCCGAAGTTCCGTCTGGGTCAATGATTTTCTCCTCTCCACCCCCATTCTTCACTTCTCCGCCGTCTCTATCTTCTTCAATGTCTTTATCGCGTTCTGTGTCCTCGACGTCATATTCCTCCGTGGAATCCGCCGGCTCTTCCGGTGCAGTTGAGTCCGCTGACATGGATGACGATGACGAGAGAGAAGGCCGTAGTGGCACCTGGCGCAGGAACCCTAGGCTTTTCGGAGGCCGGAATCCCAGTCTCTCTTCACTGGAACTGGACTTTGGCATGGATGATCACGAGAGGTCGTCCGAGAGGGACCAGAGTGTCAGCCATGAGTTCAGCGCAAGCACGCGGAGCAGTAGCAGCCATCCCAGTCTTTCAAGGACCAGGTCGTCGTCCGAGGATAGCACAGATGCCCTTAATTCGCCAACGCAAGGCGATTACGCCTACTTCCCTTATTCGAGGGCTAGGGAAGTGTATCAGCTCCAGCAGCAAGGGCTGTTGGACTTGCATAACCACCCTTACTCTGCTTCTGCCTTGTTCAGAGAGGCAGATGGCGACAAAGATGGGCAGGGTCCCGCGGCAGATGAGTTGGGCAGGAGCAAGGCTTTCAACACAGTAATGTCCATCAGTCGGGGAAGTAGCGTCACTTCTTCTGGAAGGCATAGCCAAGATCAGGATGTATCAGAAGAATTTGCCTTGTCCGCATTGTCTCGTGAAGGTTTAGGTTTTGGGTTCGGATATGACCAACTTGGACTTCCTGAAACGTCAATGGCACAAATTGGGGTTGAGGAGGAGAATGCGCGTATTAGCTTGGACCATGCGACTACCACGGCAACGTTGACTACAAGTACGACCAAGTTGGAGCCTTCAACCTCATCACTTAGCGCCTACAGCGTTGACCAGCTCGGTCTTCCACCCAGGGGTCTCACTATCTCTGGACCTTTTTCGGCCTTCAACGAGCAGAAGCACGTGGATAGAAATTCCGGAATTTCATTATCGAGCCCCACCCATCCATCAACTGTGCGACCAGGCTCCACGCTTTTGGTTTTGGAGGCTTCATCCCCCTTGCCGCTGTCGGATCAGTCGCCATCGGAGGATATGACGTTGAGGTCGTCCGCTTCGCCTATCGTGCTGCGCACATCGCCGAAAGCGGTCGCCAACCCCCGTGCAGATAGCTTTGATGAATTTGCCCTCTCCTCTCCTCCCACATCAGCCGTGTCTCCTCCCAGCGGTGAAATGCGCGACTCAAGTGGCAGGGAGCATCAGAGCTCAAGGGGGAACTCAGCTGCTGCGTCGTCTGGAAACAAAGGTGGCAGCTCACACGGGCAAATTTCTCAAAGCAATGGCAGCGGGTATGGTCCATCTTACTCTTCCTCCACTTCCATGAGGTCGAACAACGGGTTTGGGAGACGTAACGGTGACGATGAAGACGACGAGGATGAAAGAAGAAGGCAAAGGGCACTCCAGAAGATGCAATATGTGAACGATGCGACCGTCAGATTAAAGTCTAGGCCTGCTCCATCATCTTCATCCAGTGAAGATGAAGACGATGGGACGGATGATTACGGCGAACCTAGAGTCGCTCCTAACAGCAATTCCTTTCTTTCCGTCCCTCGACCTGCACCTTCCCTTTCTCGATCACCCTCATCAGGAGAATCCTATGTTACAGCTTCTTCCTCGCCTTCTGTCCAGCCTATGGAATTTCCATCCGCCTCCAGTGGAAGCAGCAGATACGCTTCAGAAGACGACAGGGATGATGATGACGACGGAGATGAGGACGATGACGTCCCACTTGCACAACGAATTCCTGGTGCTCTCACAGCGCAGAAGAGCATCCGACGGCAGTTCAAACAGGAACGAGAGCAACGGAAGAGGGAAAGGTTGAAGGAGGGCAGAGACGCTCAGGCAGAGAGGAGGGCGAGGCAAGTCACCCTGAGGCCTGCAGGAGCTGGGAGCGCGACCGGAACAAACATGATGGGCGTTTCGAGTTCTCAAGAAGCTGCAATACTCGCTGCAGCGGCTGCTGTCTCCGCATCGTCCAGTTCTCAGCCCCAGACAAGGCAGAGGACCCTGACCCTGCCTGGCAAACCCGCCGCTCCCTCACATGCTTCGTTCGACCCATACGATCTGAGCAGGAAATTGCAAAATGTTCAGCTAGCAGAGAAGTCGTTGTCTCCTCCATTCCAGCAGCAAGTACTGCCAGCCATGGCGTCAACGCAGCCCTTTGGCTCGTCGCACAGTCGGACGAAATCGATATCGCGCCCTTCCGCCGACCAGCAGCGCCAACAACAAACTGCAGGCCTGGTAGCAGCTCCAGCTCCTTCCTCAAGCATTTTGTCACCTCCAGCTTCTGCTCCTTCACCCTTTGTCCGCGATCGTAGCAAAACAGTAAGAGATCCATCGTCTGCCTCTCATCTGCGTCATCCGCCGTCTTCTGCTCCTCCTGCTGCAACCGTTTCTCCTCCAGCGCCTCCCGTGAAAGCTCAGTCCTTACGCCCGATGCGGTCTTTCCACCATTCTGATGGACGGCCTTCGCTGTCGTCCGACGAACAGAGACTCGGTCGCTCTTCTACCACATCACGCCGCACCTCTAACGAACAGCACGGGCATGGACGTCAACGGTCTGCCTCGCGCTCAAGGGTGAGCGGTGAACGCATCGAGGAGGCAATACCGCCTCTGCCAACCAACGCGAACATCGGATTGAGACGGAGCACGGAGGAGCAGAGGAAGCTTGTCGCGTCGCCTACTTCTCAAGAAATTCGACTACATTCTACTAGAACCTCTGGTGAACATGAACGATCTCGTAGGCCAAGTGTCCCGTCTCAGCAGCAGCAGATGCAGCCGTCATCCTCCAACATTCTTAAGTCCGCCATTTCTCACCAAAGAATCTTCGTTGGCAACTTGCAGCAGTTTTACATGGTCGAAATAGGACCTACAACTACAGCCGGCGATGTCATCTCAGTGATGGACGCGCAGGGTGCTCTAGCTGGCTGGGCGGGTTCGGGAGGATGGATGGTCTTTGAAGTTGCCCAAGACTTCGGCATGGGTTCGTCTTGTCTCCTTGAAGATTAACCGATTTGTATTATTGATGCCAAACACGTCCAGAACGACCAGTACGCAGCTATGAGTTGTTGGCCGACATCCAGTCGTCTTGGCTGAAGGACAAAACTGTGAACTTTTTCGTTCTGAAGCTCACCCCGTTAGCTACACCTCTCAGTCGAAGTGTAAGTCCACCTATTACGTTTGGTCTACACGGTGATGTTAAGTCAAGTATAGGCTATCCCCTCGAGTGCCCCGACCTACTCAGGATATGTAGAATGGGAAGCCAAACGAGGAAAATGGAGTAAACGTTGGCTGCAGCTCAGAGAACATAGCTTGTGGCTGTCCAAGCGTGATAACGTAAGCAATGTTCGCTCTTCGTCCTTTTTTTTCCTGCTTTTCACACTTCTTGTCGTCGCAGGGTAAAGACGAGGTTTTCCTCTGCTCTCTCTCGAACTTCGACGTGTACCACATCACACGGAATCACAAAAGCCCCAAGCCGTTCGCATTTGCCATAAAGTCCACCGATAACCTTTCCTTCTTCGAAAATACGGATGATTATCTGCATACGTTTTCATGCTCAGAAAAGGATGGCAACGCCTGGTTGGAGAAGATCTTGGTCGCTCGCGTATGTCCCGACGTACACCTTGTCCGCGAATACTTGCTGACGGTCGATTTTCTACAGTCTTATGTGCTCTATCAGGAGCGACATGTTCTTTTCAGCCCCAAATCGTCAAACGACAACGCGACCTCAACAACACTGACTCGCTCCGGTACCAAGAAGCATGCACCCGGCAGTAGGCCCGCCCAACCTCTGGTGCCTGTACAGCCACTTCTTTCGCCTAAATCCTTCAGCAACAATGTCTTTGAACCTGGATCGCTTCTTGCCAAACAACTCTAGACTCTCAGTTTACGATCCATTTGTTGTTTTTAACATCTCATCTCTTGGTGCTGTCGTGCCTGTCTTAATTATTCAATATCTCTTGCCTTTACTCGCTCAGCCTAGACTAGTCATTCGTTTTGGTGCCTTTATATTCTACACAAATCGCAATATTGTTAGCCACTCATTTCAATGTATCTATATCACTATCTCGCATGTGTCACCCCAATGTACATATGTAGCACCCTATCTAACACAATCTTCTTCATTTGCAAAAACCCTAATGACCTTGGCAGTATTGTCGCCATCGCTGAGTACTGACTCTGTGGCAACCTGAAGTGGGAGCATGAAGCGACGTTTCACGTCTTCATAGGATGCCTGGTGGAGAGACGAATAAGCCAATGATTCAGCAATCAAGTCAACTCCTCCTTTCTCATCCTTTATAAGCAGATTGATAGAACTGCGCCATGTGGGTTTGGTCAGATGTGGTACAATGCCAGGAGAGATGTATGGATGGGCACGGTCATGGCGGACTCGATGAGCGTAGCCAAGAATGAAGGAGATATCGATATGATTCCGCTGCCCCGACCAGATATGTAGTTCTGGACTCCCAGCCTCTTCTGAGAGTCCTCGGATGCTCATAGATGCATGAATTGAGTCGAGGAAGTCAATGATGGCTGTCCAGGAAAACATGAGTACCGCAGAGGTCTCTATATTCAACACTTCTAGGTTCGGAAGGAATGGTGGAATCGCGGGCGGTGTCCCGTCGTACTGTCTTCCGAATCGTCGGAAGAACTCGTCGTTCAGCCAGCGCGACATCCCTTGCTCGCAGCATTTGAGCGATAGCTGGGTGACGGTGGGCAGGTTTTCGAGTATTCGAATAAGTTGCCTGTCCTCCATACTGTCGCACGTCCCTATGATCTCCACCTCATGAAGGACGGAGCATCCAGACCTCTGCAAGAAGGCAAGGAAGTCGTGAATCGGGAAAACGTCAGATCCTCGCAATAATGTCGCGTCGTACCCAAAGCATTGTAGAGATGGCAATGCCAGGTGCTGGAAGAAAACTGGCAAGACAATCGCGTTGGAATACAGATCAGGTCGGATCTGCAAATTCTTGATACAACAGTGGGTGAAGATACCACTTTGAGCGCCTTGAGTGGTTGGCATTAGTCCAGGCTCGCTCAAAAGCAATGTTTCCAGGTTCGTAGCATGCGTCAAAACCTTAAGGATGTCGTCTAGTCCTATTGAATAGAGATGACAAACTTGCAAGTTCTTGAAAAGGGCTGGGGTTTTCAAAGTCGAGTTAATGCCTGTTCCAAAAGATATCAGCCTGGGCATTCGAGGCAGTAGGGCGGCGCTGTGCTCCACGTTGCTTGGTACTCGATCGAGGCCCCTTGGTAGCCAAATTTGAAGGCTCTCTAGTCTGGCTAAGCGACTTGTTTCCGCGAGGACTAAGGATACATGATTGGTTGGTAGGAGTAGGTGCAGTTTCTGCCAACGCCGGGCAAAGACCTTGATGATATTGTATATCGAGGCTTGGGACGACGGAATTGAATTGCATACAAATCCCTGGGCAATGGCTATACGAAGAGGGAGTCGTCCAGATCGGCCAAGCCATTGCCCAAGCAACTCGCTTTGAGAAGAAATCTTGTCCACCGAGTAGAGATATATCTGAACAGTCGTCCAAAGAGAAGGTGTGGCAAACGCAATTGCTCTCCAGCCTTTACAAACTGCCGATAGATAGAGAGGCGCAGAACAATGGAATTTTGGAGTGGCAAGGACTGCTCCATGGGCGTTTGGATCGAGAAGTGGCCTACAGTCCGCGATGTAGAAGAGAAATACTCGCGCCACGAGTTCAGGGGGTAATCGCAGAGTAATCGGATCGCTGGCGTGGTTCCGTTCTTTTCCTATACCAGTGTTAGAATCCAAGGACATGAAGTCTGAGGCCTGAGGACTTAAAGTTTAGAATAGTTATCGGAGGAAGATACAGTGGGTAAGAAGATGAACCGAATGCAACTTTGCAAGTACAGTACTGATGCATGATGCTCCACGTGCTCCGAGGTCGTAGATCCCAGTATCACGGAATTCACGGAATCGCAAAGATTACGGCGAGACTTGAAAAGTCTTGTCATTCCAACGACTAGCCAACTAAATATATGAACAAGATAAAATTTCAAGAAAAGGAGGAAGGTCAGAACAAGGAGAAAAGCGAAATCAATCATCCGTCTTTTTCAGCTTCTTCTTTGGAGGTTCTGAATCAGCCTCTGCATCCTTCGTCTTAGGCCTTGGTTTTGGCTTCGGTCGCTCCTTCTCCTTCTCATCTACATCCATAGCATCACCATCCTCGCTAGACTTGGCCTTCGACGAGGAGGCAGCAGGAGCCTTGGGTTTAGGCTTGGGCTTGGGCTTGGGCTTAGGCTTGTCCTCGCCATCTACATCCATAGCCTCCTCATCGGAACCCTTTTTCGCTTTTGGCTTGGGCTTGGGCTTGGGCTTCGCCTTAGGCTTGTCTTCACCATCATCCTCGGCATCGCTATCCTTCTTGGCCGCAGCCTTCTTCTTGACGGTCTTTTTAGGTGCGCCCTCACCGTCTTTGGCTTTACCCTTGCCCTTGCCCTTCTTGGCGGCGTTGGTGAGTTGCAAATCACCTGAAGCGTCAGAAGCAGTTTCAGCGCCGGAGGTGTCGGAGTCGCTGTCGCTGGGAGAACCAGAGTCAGACTCCGAGGCCTGGAAGTCCTCTGCGAAGAAGAGATACGTCAGCATCGGCCAGAACAGGAGCAAAAAGAGAATAAGTAAAGGAGGGTTACTGACCATCCTCTTCCTCAGTATCGTCGTCCCCGCCGGTCCTGGCAGGCTTCTTCGCCCTCTTCCCCCTGTCATCATCCTCGTCCTCGTCGTCACTGATGACACTCTGCATGTCCTCGTCATCATCGGAGCCGACAGCGGTCAACAGCAAATCGGCGTCGGGCACCATCTCATTCTTCACTCTGATCTTCTTGTCTTTCAGGTAGGCCTCGGTGACCTCATGTTCTTCCTTGTTAATCGAAGTGAACATGTACTCCCCGCCGGATTTCAAGACAACCTTGATGTCGAAGGTGCGGCCGCCAGCTGGTGCACCACCGCCGACACGGGAGAAGACGACTTGGTGAATATCGGAAAGCTCGATGAGCAATGGTGATTTGGAGACGAAGAAGATGTAGCGTTCGAGCATGAAGAGGTCGCCTTGGACGGCTTTTAAGTTTGCTTTGAAGCCAGGGTGGCCGTCGCGACTGGGAAAAATAAATGCGTCAGCAACTGCCTTGAAGGCCACCGAACGTCAATTATGTGAGCTGACCTCTGGAAGCTACCGGCACCAATGATTTTCTTCCCTGAGAGGGCGCGGAAGACGCTGGACACGACTTCATACGTGGGATCCTCGTAATGCTTCTTGAGCTTGCCGTCATACTTCTCTTGAATTTCCTCACTGGCAAGAGTAGTACAATGAGCACGCAATCTTTGTCTAGCCGTTGCGGAGACCTACTCTGTCATATTCAGCTCAGCAGTGATTTCCTCTTCCCTGGTGAACTGCATGACAAGGTACTGGTACAGAGTCTGACCCTGTCGAATGGGCGTACTCAACCCAAGCTGATTGAACAGCCATCAGGTAATGTCTGGGGTGAAAGAGGATGCAAGACGTACGATAAACAATACTTGCTGGTCGTCCTTGGGCAGCAAGAATAGTCTTGCGATACTCTGGTACAAGACCTTGTAATCATAGGTCTTACCCCTCAATCTGAGGAAATCGGGGAACATGTCCATATCGTAACGTCCTCTGGGGGTAAGGACCAGCACTTCGTCAAAGCTGAGAATGAGATCGCCAATGCCGGCTCCGATGTCGGCCTTCTCCTTGATAGTGTCGTGGAACACCTGCGCAGCACTAATTTCCTCCTCTTCCCCTTCGTCCTCATTGTCCGACTTATCGGAGCCCTGGTCGGAGCCCTTGAGCTTGGTGATCGTCCCAGGGACGAAGAACCGGATCTCAGTCAGCTCGTCGCCGACTTGTTTAGGGCCACCGGCCTTGGGGGGCGGGGTGAGATTTGAGAATTCGAGGGAGACTTCCGTCTTTCCTGCGATGTTGGAGTTGGCTACGTGCTGTAATGGTAGCTCAAAGGCTGTCTTCCCAGAAACCATGAATGCAAGGTCTTCGCCTAGATACACGTGTCAGAACCTTGGAGGGCCTTGTCGATTTGTAAGGGAAAGTTTTACCATGGAAGTCAGCTACACCCCAATTCCAACCCTTGAATGATACTTCGATGGTTTCCAAAGTGACTCCGAAGTAGTTTTTCAGCAAGGTAGACAATTTGTCGTGGTCCTGCATCACTGAGTCAGCATTGATCTCTGCCAGCAATTTCAGCTGCACGGACCTCCCGGGCGAAACCATCGAACTTTTCTCTTTTATGATCCTTCAGTCCTATCCGAAGTTGGAAGCCACGGGCTACTCGCAGCCACTGAGCCCATTTGACGTTTTCGTTGTGAATGGCCGTGACCGCCTTGGACGCCTCTGCGTCTGCTTTCCACGCCATACCGCTGGCAGCAATGCGAAATTCTGACAAAATTAACAGGCAATTAATGTCAGTCAATGACACCATTCAATACGTTGAAGATGAAAAGAAAACGAACTCCCAGTCTCCATAGACGTTCCATGATATATTCTGTCAAATTGTGTCGCCATTATTGCCGGCAGAAAGTTAGCAAGGGAGGAAGGGGATGGCGGTAGCGGTTAAAAGGGAGACGCGCTGCGGAGTTTGAATCTGCTCCAGACGCGTTATTTGCGTTCAAGCACTGACTCACACAAATCCGTGACTTCGTTCCTTCTTTCTCGTTGCTCTTGACTAATGACTTAAAGACTGAAATTGATATCATGACCAGTTTGTCTCGTGTTACGGCATAATCTATGCTGCTCCTTCTATTCTAAATTCCCTCGAAGGCGCTGAACCGAACCTACCTACTACTGGACATCGCGGCCGATCTTGGACTAGCACTGCGACCTCAACGTAAGGTTCATCTCGAATTGACGAACAACAAATCGATCGTGCACGACAATTTAGGCCGCCTATAGCTGAGCTAACAGGCTCACAGCCTGTCTCCGGAAAGACAACTCCAATGCTTTTTTTCACTCATACAACCCTATCGTGAGTACCTTTAGCCAATGCCAATTACTACTCAGACACTGGCAATTGTGAATTCAGCGACGCTGCTCAGCAAGAGCATTCTGAAGAGTCGATGGTAATTGTGTTCGATAATATGCAAGTCACGAGCTTCAAAATTGGTAGTGGCAGCTCGATCTTCAAAATATTTCCACCCAAGTCAATAGTACCGAAAGAGATGCTCATACGCCCATGCACGGCTCACACTCGAAACTCGGACTTGTCCTTCCCTGATCAACGGTGCCAAATGCACATCTGCTTCTAGCAAAGCAACCATCTTGCTCTTTCCCATCTCGTCCATATTGAAATCTTGTGCTTCCGCCTCAAAGTCTTGTATAGCTCGGATCTCGACTATTTTCAGAGAAGGCATCGCTAGCCGGAAGGAGGAAAGGGCGGATGTCAGTACCGACCACGGGATTGGGACCCCAAAGAGAGTTTCTGGTTCCACCGAGATGCTGATGTCGAGGGTGAGCTGTTCCAAAGCAAAGGCCGGTCTCTGTGCAGGAAGCATGACCATCTCCTCTAATGCCTTTTGAATCCACTTAAACGGAGCTGAATAAACCATAAATCCCTCGACATGTCTGTTAATACGATAAGTCATAAAGTTGTTGATGTTCTCGATCCTTCCCATGAGCCTCAGATGCTTGAGGGACGAGAGGCGTGACAAAGAAGATCGGGAGAGCAGATGGATCAAGACCGAACTCGCGTCATAATTGATGGCTGGAGTGGAAGAAGGCAACAAGGGGTTTGGCAATAACTGTTCTGGGGCAACTGGCGGTGAAGGGAAGAGCGGCAAGTCTTGACTTAACAAAGGTTCCAAGCCATTGCGTAGCACCCAAGGGTCCTGATTGGAATTGACTTTATACACGACATTTACTATACAAAAAATGAGTCTCCCTGCTTTGTGAAGTTGAGGAACTAGAATTGACCGCACCATCTCGTCCTAAATCGAATTCCAATACCCTCAATGAACTGGCACAAGTGTTGAGGACATGAGAGACAGGCTGATAATCATCTTCATACCATACCGTTACTTCGAGATGCGATAGTCTAGTTAAGTCAACTTTTCGCTTGGAGTGAAGCCATGTCGTGATGAGTTGTAGGGAAGATGTGCAAAATCGTAATCCTAAAGATGTAAGGGAAACTTTATGTGGCACACACTCCGTCGAAGCTTCAGAGTTTCCGAGTTCGAAATTCTGTCCAGTTAGCACCAAGCTGGCAAGAGACGGACTGCCATTGAGAGCTTCAAGTGGAAATCCGTCGATCTCTTGGATCTCGACTTCCCTCATTGAAGGGAGGCACAGTGCGCTGGAAAAAGAAGACCTATATTGACTATCCAGGGCCTTCCATCGAATCCGGGAGTCAAACGCCCCTCTCCCAATTAGCGCCAAAGTCTCCAATGATTTCAAACGAGACAGCACAAGCGTAAGATCGTCGACCCTACCCGGTGTCAGGCCACTCAGAAAGATTCTGAGCGAACGTACATGGTTGCCAATGACGGGCCGATCCAACAAGAGCCGTAGGACCTCCCCGACATATAGCTCTGCAGAACGAGAACTGAATGTCGTAAGGGATTCTTTGGTAGGCATATTGGTCACTGTAAGGTGGTGGTATAAATGCGGCTCTGCCAGCGAGCAGAAGGCCCTATTGACAGCTGAGCATGCGCGAAGGGAAGCCAAGTCTGAGGAGGTTCGGAGGAGTATGAAAATGTGGTCGAGCAATTCCACTGGAAGTTCAGGCTGCATTATGTTGGAGAGTTACGTGGAAGCACAAAGAGGTGATCGATCCACGAGGTCGAGAGATTATTGGAATCACCTGCTGACAAACTCAGCGCACAATTGCATTCTGGGTCTTTCCTTTCCCCATCATTACTCTTGGTCACCGACCAACAATTCTTGTTTCTCTGAAGCTAGTGCTGACACTACAAATGCTCTCTTGGTCTCTAGCATAACTCTTGCCAACGTTTATCCCAAAATCTCGGTCTCGTTCTGGTAAATTTGCAACATGGCGAGCAACATTCAGATAGCCTCAGGGTCAAGGGATCCAGCTAGTAAACCTAGGATGACCGCAGAATGCTTTGAAGCACCTCGCCTTCAACCTTGTTCTCGACGTAGAGTCAGAGATGCTCTTCTCAATGCCGTGGTCGAGTCTGGCGTCCGCCACCTCTGAGTCATCTTTTCGTTCGGCGATGCCTTTTTTGACGACGGGGAGATCCGCTGGACAGGGACGTGCATGAGGGACTGTTGATCACAGAAGAACTGGTTTGCGTCTCGAGTATGGATCTCTCATGAGAGCAGCTGTTGGCTAGGGAAAGTCAATACGTCTTGGGTATGAGAGTTCTGAGATAATACGCATAGATTCGGATTGGCAGACTCAGGCATTAGCCAAAATCCAGGTCCCCTATAGCCTCTTGGACACCATTGGCAACATAGAATCTCTGTTAAAACAAGATGCGCAGCTCTTCTCAATTCTTCGAGGCAAGTCGTTATCACTGTCCTCGTCGTCCTTCTCAGGCGTCAATTTGACTCAATCCTAGTCAAGTCAATCCAGCGGTTCCCCACACTCCCTTCATCACATCTGGTGCATTTTAAGCGCCTGGCATTTCGTTTGAGAATTGAGACTACCACTGATTCTACTAGCCGCCAAAACGTCGGAGGTCTTCAGACTTATTTTGCTCCATTTATATGGTCTCATAGAAGCCTGGAGGAAATGGTCGCGCTTCCAGGGCAGCAAAAGTGCAGCATTGAAGATTTATGGAATATTTATTTCTTTAGAAAGTGGAGTAGCGTCGTGTTTTGTGAAAACTTGGTTCGAAGCACAGTCGGTCACTGTCAGGTGGTAAGCTAGTGGTGAAGACCCGAAGATGTCCATCGTGAAGACACTATTGAGAGGAAGTCTATGATGTCAGGTCAGTCACCCTGTGTACATCACTTGCACTTACACGAGGAAGCGTCCCCCGATATCACATATTATCAATCGCGTCGCGTCTGCCCCACGCGCCTTTGTTTTCCACGTGACTGGAACATTACTGCAGCCGTCTGCTGCCGCTGACAAACACAACGAGGCTGTGCATCCTGTAACAGGAAGCGGAACTTCATAAAGTACGCACCCTCATTGCAGGCTGTTGCAGCGGGTCTTCACCATCTCCACTACTTCTCTGCAAAGGACGCAGGTCGTCGCAGGAACATCAACTAACGAAATGTCTTCTCGAGCTGGCCTCTTTCTGCTTTTCGTCTTCCTCGCTTTCTTTGGTTTCTCAACATCCGCTCCAATACCGAGCCGTTCTTCCAGGCATGTCATCAAGTACTGCGACATTTAGGCACTATTCTTACCCTTTTCTGACATTGACAGCTTGGTTGAGCGCTATGATAGTAACGATAACGAACTCTTGACACGATCGTTTGATGATACATTGGTGGATCGAGAGCTTTACACTGCAGATCCCGTGGTGAACAGCAAGGTACGGTGGAGACTTCCTCCCAATACGATAATAGAATGATTGACATGTGTGCATCTTCTACCAGCGCGACTATCTTTTCGCACTAATAGAAAGCCGTGATACCTTCGGAGACGTCGCTGAGGTTGGCTGGCATCCTGTCGCCCGTGTTACATCCTTTGCTGATCAACAGCTATTTGTTTAGCGTGACCTTGAGGACATCCTCAATTCCGAAGAACGCGACTTCGAGGATGATTCAGAATATGACTTTGCTAAGGTGAGGAATTACCTTCATCTGCCTTCAAATTCAACTGATCAGCACCATATCAGAGAGAATCGGAAATTTTAGAGCGACGCGGCCTTGGTGCAAAGATCAGACACGCCTTCAAGAGCGCGTTCCACAAAGTCGGACACTTCTTCAAAACCACTGGTGCCAAGATTGCCAAATTTGGCCTAAAGATTGCTGCTGCTGGTGCATCTATTATCAGCAAGGCGGCGAGATTCATACCTGGAATCGGAACTGGCATCTCGACTGCTTTGAAGGGAATCGCTACCGGTGTCAATGCGGCGTCCAACAAGATTCATGCTAACCTTGGCAAGAAGCTCGGCAAGGTCGCCAATGGCTTGAACTATGTCATCAACCCTCTTAGTGAGTAGTGGTCTGTCCATGCGTTGGCCATGACTTAACCGTGTTCTTTCATGACAGAGGCTGCAGGAAAGAAGCTCGGCAAGAAAGGCAAGGTCCTTGGGGCTTTCTTTGGCTGAGGGCGACGGTGGGAGGACGATACGGTCAGATATATACTCTAAACCTTTATAAACTCCTCTGTAACGACCCTCTATTAATGGATCAACGACTATCACACAGTTGCATCGGTTTCAGGAAGAAATTCTGTGAGGATTCGAACGGAAGTGTCGTCATCAACTTCTTGATGGATTATGCCAATTTGCTTTCCGTCGTCCCCGAACTCTGCATTTTTGAAAAGGCTCTGTCATATCTTTCCAATTATAACGCCTAGCGCCATGGCAAGAGCAAGTGTGGTTGCGGACACACTGCTCTAAACTCCTCGGTATTGACGGCTGCATATCTTCCGTCCTATATCCAGTCACCCTCGCAATGTTTGCCGACGCAAAAGGAAGTACCCTCCCCGCACGAGACCGCAACAAGATAACCACTCTTCCGCTCTGACAGCGCGAATGACCCTCTTTGATATCAATAGGTACAAGCTGAACCACAGAACGTAAAGCAAAGGCGGTGCCTGCCAGGCTAGGCCAGTGCGCGCTCATAGCCCACTTCGGTTTCAAACACGAAGATGTCAGATGTGGGTTGATGTCAGATTTCATTGCTTATAAGGATGACAAGGGTCCCGAGCTTGTCAATTCAATTCGAAGCCGGCCTTCGTCTCACTCCCCTGTCCTCCTAATCGCAGACGCAGGTCGTCAAGAAAGAAATGTTGAGAGCTGGCCTCTTCTCCGTCTTTCTGATTTTCGTGTCCTTCATCGGATCTATTTCATGTGCTCCGCTCCCAGAGCGCGCTTCCTTGAGGTAGGAATGCGCTCCTAGCCACCTCTTTTCCGCTTCTCTAATCTGGTGCTTGGCTTAGCGTGGTCAAGCGACAAGAAGACCTAAGCGACTTTCTAGCAAGGGAGCTCGACTTTGCAGATTCAAGTGTCTACGTCAAGGTGTGCCTATCTGTGTATCCGTCGCTTCGATACAGGCTGAAATGAAAAATGGCAGCGCGATTATTCTTCCGTCCTTGACGATCGCGAGTTTGATGACCTATCCTCTCTCCTCTACGAACGCGACTTGGACGAGCTAGTAGATGAATTGTATGAGGTGAGTTGCCCTGATTCTCTGGATTAACATCATCTCATCGTTTGTTGCTGCCAGCGCGACGATCTATACAGCGCCCCACTGTACCGCCGCAAGAGCATCTTCACCAAGATTAAGCATGCCTTCCAACACGCCGCTCACGCTGTCGGACATGCCTTCCACGCAGTGGGTCACGCCGTCGTCCACGCTGCCAAGGCAGTAGGACACTTTGTCAAGACCACTGGGAAGAAGATCGCCAAGCTGGGTCTCAAGATCTATGCTGCAGGCGCCGCTATTGCTGCCAAGGTCGTCAGGTTCATCCCTGGAATCGGCACGGGTGTAGCTACGGCCCTCAAAGGCGTCTCTGCAGGAGCCAATGCAGCGTCCAATAAAATCCATGCTAACCTTGGCAAGTTCGGTAACAAGCTTGACCATGGTTTGAACTATGTCATCAACCCCATGGGTAAGTCTTGAATTTCTTTGTAGCGCTTGCTCTCTCTGATTTTTCCTCGCAGGCTCTGCTACGAAACACATGGGTAAAGGCGGAAAGGCTTTGTCGGCCCTTCTGGGTTGATCGTAACAGAGGGAAGACTCAAAGAATTGTAATAATACCTATGTAATGAAACATTCCTAAACATGTAACTAAGAGAGCTTACTCGTGTGTCGAGGGTTCAAACTTGTAAAATGATGGCAGACTGTATTCTTAGTCTTCCAGATATTTCAAGTTCGTTACGGCAAGAGCGATCTTCCGTCGGGCACACATGGACATGGTATTTTCATTGTTAAGAAGATAGACTACAACTCGAACTACATACATCAAGGACTCGTCGGACTGATAGGAAGTTACAATGGTTGCCTCGGATGCGCCCTCAAAGCAACATCCCAATTTTAGACCGGGCAGGTCCCAATACTCTGGTTAGGCGCCGAAGACAATCAAATACTGAAGGTGTACAAAATTGAGAATTTTTCTGTAAGCACTGTGACGGCTACCTGTTCATTGACCGAACTCAAGAAAGTTGAAAACCATTGTCTTCCTTCCTGAGTCAGAGCATCCAGGCCGGGGAAACGAGTGTAAATCGAACGTAAGGACAGATTGGTGCAGGAAAATCGGCCTGCCGAGGCGTGTTAGGATTATTGGATAGAGACGTTTCTCCCGGTCCTTTTCAAGGTCCAACCAATGTTCAATGCTAGGCATCACGGCCGAGACAACGCTTAGTATCAACCGCTTCCTCTGCATATTCCTGTTGGGCCCTCTGTCGGAAGGAGTGTCATTAGGGGCTCCAAAATTTCCGTTATCAATCCAGTGACCCGCATATCCGGAATTACTTTCGGTATGGGATCAATGGTGGCTTTGATGATGAAGACCTTGAGGAGGACGCAAGCATTTATGATCTCCGAAATTTCATTGGTCTTGATTGGAGTACGACCCGATGTTCAAGGAAAGGTGAGTTTAAAAGTGATCTGTCCAATACTCTTTTTCCAGTGCCGGATACAGGATGTCCAGAAGGGTAAGAGTATCACCCACACGCTCCTATCGTCTTCAATTGCGTCTCTGTAACACGAATTACGAATTTCAGCTTTCGCAAGCTCTTATTCATGGAAGCGACGGTGTATGACGCGAGTCTCTGGAGTAGTTGCTGCTGTTGCTGATCGTGTCCGTCATTTTGGACCCTGCGCATGTAACAGAGAAATCTTCAAACTTGGACATTTATTCCAATCGCAAGCGGCCTCGTGTTCGAAGCAGTCAGCCCCGTATCACTGACACTGCATCTTTTCCAATTCAGTCCTAAAATAGCGTCGTAGATGCCCATACCAAAGAGCTCTCGTCCAGAGGCTTCAATGTTTCGGGACATCCAAATCCAGGAAAAGTCGAAAACCAATTTCGTCCTTCTTCCGTCAGGGCATCCGGACTTGGGAAGTGGGTGCAAATCCAGTCCAACGAGGCATCGAGGAAAAAGCGTTCTGTATTTTATGTCAGAATTCAATATCAAAACTCCACATGGAAAAACCTATCCCTACGTCTTCGCGCATCGATATACCTCTCAGCTACCAGCCAAGTATCTTCTTGCCCTCTTACTCCCCGCTCCCAGTCCTTCTCCAAGTCAGTCATTTCATCGATGACGGGCATCAAAGCCAGGCAAGGTTTTGAGTCAACCGCTCGGTTTGCGTATTCCCGTTGTGTTGCCTGTTCATTGGCGTGTCATATCTCATTAGGAGAAAATGACAATCCATAAGATGACTCACCCATATATTGCGAATCATTTTGGGGATAGGGTTAGGGAACGCTTTGATAATGAAGACTCTGAGTAAGATGCACAGAGCTATGATTTGGGAAATTGCTGTTTCCTCGATTGGAGTACGGCCAACGGTCAGGGAGAGATGGCTCAGTGCTCGAAAGCCCGATAATGCTTCGGCGACGCCCCA
>NHYE01001418.1:0-24270 GCA_002938385.1 Gymnopilus dilepis | reverse complement strand
TCGACCCCCAGCCTCGAGGTAAATTACCAGTAAATTACCGGTAAATTACCGGTANACCCGCTGAAAGCAACTCCGAGTCCTACGACCTGCGAGAGATGGCCGCCGCTTATGCATCACGTGACTGGTAAATTACCTCCCAAAATCTCGACCCCCAGCCTCGAGGTAAATTACCAGTAAATTACCGGTAAATTACCGGTAAAATTGGTAAGCCGGTAAAAAACCCCCCTTTTTTACTCAACCCTAGTTGATGAGATGAACATACCAATCACGTGGAACAACTTTAGGGCTGGGTCACCGATCTGTGATCAGACCTTCACTGCGCCGTTGCTCTCTATCAGTGTACTAGAGGTTAGCCCGTGCTCCGCACGGGTCGTAGCACAAATGAAGAGAAAGATGAATGAAAAGAAACGGGAAGGGGAGAAAGGGGTGGAGTTCGTACGTAGTGCAAGTGCTTTAGAATGTGTATAACCGGCTCGGAAAAACTAAGAACGAAGAAGTGACTTACCATAATGACTACGCAACTTCAAGCTCGTGAAACGACCCACAGGGAGGCGGCGAAGACACCCAGGAAGTGGGCAAGGGCTGAGGGAGAAGAGACGATCTATAAATAGTCTATAATGATACAATGAACCTGTCGATGGTGGAGGGATCAGTGCGTCGTCGTTGGACAGGCTTCAACCGACTCACTACAAAGGACGATATGAAACTCAGAATAGGACATCCGACACCAAAGAAGTATACCCGTGGTGCGTATAGGCCGTAGCACAATGATGCCTGAAAGCGACGGCACCTCCTGGGGAAAGAAGAGGGGGAACGATCCATGCTGCCATGCACTGCAGTCAAGTGGAGAGCCCTGAGTATGCTTTTCAGACTCGGAGAACTTCGAAAAAAGAGTGACGTACCGCGTACAATGCAAAGCTCATCAACCACCCACGAATGGCGATACATTGATATGGCGACAGTTAGGCACGCATTCCGTCCAAGCCATGACGGACTCACACTTGTCGTGAGGCGTCCGGAATGGTGAGAATCACAAAGGGTTGGACAGCAGAGACAGCAGGGTAGGGAGCGGAGGGAGCGGAGGCGCATTGTGGTACCGTAAAGCTGAGGAGGGAGCATGAAGCGAAGCGAAGAAGCAATCATCGTGTCCAGGATCGCTTGAAGGAATGCTCGAGGGTTGCAAGGAAAACCGTGCATCGAGGTGAGGTTTATAAGGGCGGGAAGGATGATAGCCATTGCGGGCAAGGAGGATGACAGACACGGTGGCTATCCATGGCAGAGGGGTGGGCTGACAGAAAGAATGATAGGGAGCAGCACGGTGGACGGCTGAGGGATGGTGGCTAACAATTCTGGAAAAGTGACGGTCAACGCCGGGCATGAGCAAGCTCGAGTTCCAACCCTAAGACAGAAAACTCACAAAGTATAATCGCTGGATCATCGTGAGCCACGAAGTATCAATCGTGAGGCCCAGAAAGAAGGTCGTCTTGTGTACGCGTCTCTGTGGTGAAGAAGAGCCGGTTTCTTGCATTGTTGTTGCGGTGGGTCAGTGGGACAGTAGGCGTGTACGCGTTCATCGACCAATATCGCGCATGGGTCAGGTTGAGATTGACCTTGAACGACGCGACCCCCTGAAAGGTGTTTCAACAGCCTCCTCGAGCCAGTGCGATGTTCACACCAAACCATGTCTCCGACTTCCTTGCCGTTCCGGAGAAGTAGCGCCTACTATGTGCCCTGTCACGTAGTGCAGTCGTTCGTCTCTGCGGCATGACATTGTGACAGCAGGGTAAGACGACGAAAGTCGGGTGAAAGCAAAGACAAAGGAGGGATTTGGGATCCGACGCGTCCGACGCGATCAAAAATGCACGTGAGCCCCCAACACGTCTTTCTCGTGACCTCAGGCCTCATCACAACGGTTTTTAGGCGCAGCCTAAAGAATTTTCAGGCGTCGCCTGAACGCTTTCTGGGCGCCATTCGAAGCTTACAAATCGTTGTCGTTTAATAATATAGATCACTCTCTCTCGAAAAAGTCTACCACGACTCAAATACCCAAAGCCGATCAAAAAGACCAGCGGCCATCTGTTTCTCTGTGGTTATTGTGATGTTTCCCTTACTGTCATCAAAATCGAAAGTCTGCGGCGACGAAGGAGCAGTGTTTTTCTTGTTGCCTCCCTACGATTTGACTGATATGTCCTTTACATCAGTACGAACGCGTACTTCAGCATAGCAACGTTTTGAGAAATGCGTCGTGTTCTCACCCACGTGACGGGAATTTTTTCTTGACAGGACCCTAGTATCCCCTAACTTGGTACCGTGTCCTTGACTCACATCGATAATAAGTGCGTCGCATGTTTCATTGGTCTCTGCCATCTCCAGTATACTGATCATGACAGACTTTCAGGCCGTCCCAGCTTTCGCCAGCCTCCCTTCTCCGATTTCCAAGCTATACGACGATCTTTTGTGGGCGATATTTCGACAGAACGCCAACAACACACAGAGAGAAGTCGAAGACAAAACCCCTGCTCTCCGCACTCTCGTCTACACGTCACTTGTCTGCTCCAAATGGAGGAACCTCACGCTCAGCCTTCCTTCCCTGTGGGCCGATGTCATCAACCTTGACATTCTCTCGAATGAGGAATGGAGGAAGGAATTCGTGAAGCGAGCTGGCGACATTCCGCTCTCGGTCGTTTGTCACAAGGAAGTTGACGGTGATCGAAATACTGAGCTTACAGTGTCATTCCTCGAAGAGCATTGGGAAAGGATCCGATATCTGGACGTCCGAATGGGATATATCAATTGGAGAAATTTCGAAGAACGTATCTGGGGCATTTTGGCTCGACCCGCCAAGGAGCTTGAAGTATTTCGATTCTTCCCTCCTCTCGATAGATTCAACATGGACCGCAAGCCTCTCTATGTTATTCGCCCTACCGACTTTACTCTCTTCAGCAACGAAGCGCCCGTCCTGCATACCTTTCACGCACCCGGAATCAAACCTAATTTGACGGCCTCCTGGTTTGCGGGTGTCCGAGACCTCTCATTGACTGGACCCTTGCAGGTCAACGAGCTTCTCTCTGCCTTTTCCCACATGCACTGCCTTGAAGTGCTGCAAGACAACTGCGACGCCATCATAGCCGCGACGGAGGGAACCGTCCTGCCTCACGCCACCTGTCCATCACTCAAGAGCATCATCATCAGCACCTGCAGGAGCATCCGACCATACAGGGAATTAATCACTCATCTATTACCAGCATCGACTTGTGCCCTCTCGTTCTCAGTTGTGGCGGACGAGAACTTCGCTTTCGACGCTCTAGCATTGTCGGACGTCAGTCGGATTTTGCAAATGCTCCCCAATTATTGCGATCTCAGCTCTGCGACGTCCCTCTCGGTAACGCTTCATAGCCGTACCTTTGACTTTCAAGCGATGCTCCCTGACAATGTGCCTTGCGTATTCTTCCTGGCCCTGGCTTCCGCTTCTGATGTCTCCGACAATTATATGCAAGTCCTCTTATCGACACTCGCCTCCTTACCGCTCCATAACGCCAACAAGCTTTCCCTTTCCATCGGTGAAAGCGCAGATATCTCCTACGTTGATCCAGAAGTCGCCGAGTTTCTATCGTCCTTCTCCTTCGCTCGCCAGTTGGAGCTCTCTTCTGACACCATCCAATTCATTTTGACGCTCCCTCAGGAGGTGCAAGATATCGCATTGCCATCTGTTGACAAAGTTTATCTGACGACGTGCTCCAATGAACTCGACGTGATCTGTATCCAGGTCTTCCTTTCAGCCAGAATCGCAGTTGGCCGACCTGTTGCTGAGTTGGACGTCCGAATTTCGGAGTTTAGTATAGGAATTGACTTGAGCTGCTTGGAAGAGTTTTATGATTTAAAGGTTTCTTTGCTATTTGACGGTTTCAAAAGAGACTATGTCTGTGGGAGTGGCCTCGTCGGAGACCTGGTCGTGTAGAGTTTTATTATACGGACAAATTACTATCTGAAATGCACTGTATCTACTTCGCCGATTCTTACCCATGCAGAAACTAGAGCCCATCCGTCCGTCCACTTTCAATAAAAACGTGCATCTAACGCGTCTTTGATAGGGATGAGACTTGGCGTTTCTTTTCCTCTTTCCCACCGCTGGTACATGTATTGATCGCGCGGAACGTTCAAGTTCTCCTGGATCATGTCCAGTAACAACAGGTGTCGACACCTTTCAAACAGCGACCCCACAATTCTTTGCCGCTGCTCGAAAGAAATAAGGTATGCCGATGACACCGGTATTGGGGACAAAACAACTTCTCTGAGAGAAGGGAAGAGCTCGAGTAGGTATATCTCCTGTTTAAGCGGAAAGCATGAGTGGCTATAAATTCAGTCGATAAATTAAATCAACCTCGGCGTCGTGTAGTCCGACCAATTCCAAGATCTCTAGTCCAGTGAAAAATCCTGACAGATCATCTAGGCGAGGCCTACCAAAGTATCCTACGAGAGTCATTGTATGGATTCTATTGACTTCCATTTTGACGTTGCCTAGCATTGCGCGGAAGTCGTCTCTGTGGATAGGATCAAAAAGATCGGGGTCCCATACAAGGCGCGTAACACAGCGCCCTGAAAGTAAAGCCTTGAGTGTATAATAATTTCCCGCTAGATAATCCAGATGGGGACACGCCTCTTGAGGGAAGGTGATTGTATCTGTACAGTTCAGTGAAAGTTCACGCAGGGTGCTTGCTTGTTGGACCAAGACCTTTCGTATGTATTCTCCCTCTGAGTGGGAGCCCCAGTCGAGCTTCGTGAGTTGAAATGTGGCACCGTTGTCCCTGTCGAGGATTTCTGCGCAGGGCTGACCGCTCGATTCACGGAAAGTGAGGGCCTTGAGATTTTTCATAGCCACAAATCCTTGATGAACCAGGCTTTCAAGCGGAGGCGGCCCGCTGAAATCACCCAGGGAGAAAACCGAATAGCAGTGATAGTCCTGTACTTGTCGTGCTAGGCGAGGGTTTTGTATGATCGTCGCGAGGAATAGAGCATGCTGGTCTTTCTTACGTAGAGTGGTGACAGCAGAATAAAGTTTCCTTTGGGCCACGTAGTGCAACGTCCGACTGCTCAAGCATAATGCCAGAAGACTCTGTTGTTCCGTTACATGGGATACAATCTGTTCGAAAAGCTCAGAATGAACGAGCCAACGATTCTCCTCTTCTTGGGAAGTGTCCTGAGTTGCTAGGCTGGGAGGCTTTTCCATCTCGACAGGTGAAAAAACCGGTGAGCGAGACTGACGAGGTCGCTATCTCCAGATCAAGATTCGAAGATCACATCAACGACCCAATCGTGTTGACAATGGCAGAATGTTCCCGTCACGTGGCAGACGCGCTTGAAGGTTAAAAGCCCCGGAGCGCGAGGCATGATTATATACCGAATTGTCGGAAATAATGCAATTCAATTCTTCTGTATCTATTATTTGCGTGAAGATTACAAAACTCTTTCAGGAAAGATATCATCAGTAGAGGAGAGTCTATGCCTGTGTAATCTTTTTCTACGCATCAGGTAGATAGTCGTGACCAAGAAAGTGATGATCATGAAACCACCGATGGAGACTGCGATTGCAATGACGGGGGTATGCCTGGTTTGACTATAGAGTGTTCAGTGACTATGCGTGTCTGGAAGATTTTTGGACATACATTGTCACAGGACTAGATTGAGGTGCTGCTACATATGGTTCGGTCGGCAGTGGGGTTGGGGGTTGGTTCAAGTTCTCTGGAGTGGTCGAAAGTGCATAGGACGTAGTAGATGTCAGTCCTTCGGACTTGTGTAGGGGCAGTTGGCTTGCGGGTATTTCACTCGCGAAAGTAGACACGAGAACTTTCGTCTGGTCAGCTAATCAGCAAGACATTTTCTAACTGGACAGGGCAATCACATACTTGTCCTGCGGAGACGAAAGTCAGTGTGGTCGTAACTTCTGTCGGTGGCATAGTGGGTTGCGAGCTTGGCGAAGTTAACCCTTGCACCGGCGCGGATATGGAGAGGTCCACATGTGTCGTAGGAAGGATGTTTGGCGGAAGCTCAGGGAAGAATGACGGTTCCAGGATAAGACTGGAAGGTGTTTTGAATACGGAAGTGGTCAGCAGGGGTGATATATCCACGGGCGCTGAAGTCGGCGACGTTATGGTGCTGGATAATATCGAGGGGGTATCCGATGGCGTTCCTGACGTTGAGTGTTTCGACTGGACCAATGTCACTGCAGTCGGTGGCTCCAGCACCAGGCTGGAAGTCTGGCCTTGCTGGGTGGTCCGAGCAGTGGGGATGGTGGCTGTGGTGTTCATGATTGCCGGCGGTGTGCTGTCTCCTCGTTCAAATAGGTCACTCCTCGATGTGATGTCTGTGGCTTAGGTATCGCTTGTCGTAGGGAGCCTTCTATGTAGCCAAGATATGCGAGGACAATATAGACGCGACAAAACGACTTGATGTCGTGTAGGAGTTATATAACGAAAGCTGAAGCAGGCTCGAGCTGAAGAGTCAGATGGGATGATGATTTGCGCGTAAGCGGCGTATCAAATGAAATTGGACACAGCATCTTCGACGCCAGCACGCGAGTCAACTTCTCCTTTTGGGAAACGCGGCAGTCGGTTCTGTGGCCAACAGACGCCGAAGATGTCCGGCAAATTGGGCATAATCTTGCCAGATGGATGATTCGCCTGACCTGTTGTAACGACGTCCTACTTCAAGAACAAGGCATGAGTCATATTAATAGTTGCTAACCGTGCAAGAGATGTACGCAGCACTTGTAATCAATTCGAAGCTCAAGCCTTCTGACTTCTGACACGGACGCCCTCTACTCGGCATAAGTTCATTGCGTAAGATAGCTTGTGCATTGTACATTGTTGCCCGACATGTGAATTTACTGTGAAGAAGGTAGCTCTTCTCCCTCGCGGCTCTCTGTCTCAGGGGCGCTCCATCCAGAATTTGGACGAGATATCACCGACTGTAAGTGAAGCCTTTGACCCTTGAAAGAATCGTGACTAACATCATAAAGGACAGGATAGATGAAACATGACATACCACAGCCAGAGATATACGATTCGGTGGAAATTCGAGCTTCTCTGGGGCAGTAGCGGATAGATTTATCAGAAATCCTTCGGTCTCGAGGAATGACACCGTTGTCATGAAGGACAAGGATGAGGTGGTGTGCATGTATAGCACAAAGAGTGAACTATAGGAGAAGAGAAAGTAGAACTACGAAGTTTCAGAGAGGTTGATGACAAGGAGCATTAGAACGAAATCTGACCATTATGATATTCGAGATCGAAGCAAATACTAGAAGAAAGTTGGAGTCGACAGCCAATGAAAGCAGGCGCGAGGTGAATTCAAGCTTTCTAGAAATCATAGATGAGGAAGGACTCAAGAACGGTATGCCCTTCGTTACCTGTTGCCAGCTAAAGGGCGAGAGAAGTAGCTAGGCAGCAGGGCAATTAACAGCCCTGCACAAATTAGGGTATCAAGTGCAGCATGTAGTATGATCGTCATGAGGAGCATATTCTGATCTATGATTGAATCCGGATTCTGCAGTTCGGAGAACGGGACAACCTACTTTGTGATATGTATACCAGATTGACGATGGTCTGGTCAGCAGATTAGATACACGGTACACTTTGGAGGGTGGTTGAAACTTACGATGCAAAGACGCAGCCTGTTGGCAGAGTAAGTAAGATAAGGTTACCTGATGATGCGAACAACCTTCATGCCCACCTAAGGAGAACACTAAGCGGTTTTATTAGTTCACGAACGAGTGCCGAATAGAACGGAAGATACCCATTGGAAATGAGACGGCGGGCAACTGAAATGAGTTAGAACTCAGACGTCTAAAAAAGAAATAAATGAAACTGACCGAAAGGATCGAAAGCAAATGGTCACGACGAAAGCCTGTGAAGAGGATGAATGCGATGAATATAGTCTCAGTCGAGGGGCCATACGTTTCGACAGCTCGTGAATGAAAAAGGTTTCGCAAGTCGCAAGAACGACACTCTGGACATATAATGAGGAGATATTTTTGACCGAAGGTATGTTTACCAACCGTCGTGAGCATGATGAGATCCTGCGCCAGTCAGCTTTGGAAGCTTACAGCAGAGAAAGTGTCTCACCGATTCGCCTTCACTGTGGAATATTGTCAACTTGGATATCTTGACACTCGACCAGAAACTTTGAAAGATCGCTTACCTCGGCCCACTATCCGACACTATGAAACCAAAAGCAACATACTCTTTCCTGACTGCACTTGTCAATCTTATGTATCGACAAAGTTGAGCAAAAGGACATACATCGGATTGTCGTCATTGCTTGAGAAATGGTGCTAATGAGACTAGGGTATCGGATGAGAGAAGCGAAAATTTTTGAGTAGCCTTCGGTAAGTACCAGATCCATCCGATCTAAAGAATGCGTTCAAATTTTGGATTCCAGATCAGTTGAGTTACCCACAAGCAATTTCTTTGAAGTAGGCTGCTTTGAGCTGGGCTTCGCGTTAGAAAAAGTATTAGCATCCATGCGGGGTAGCCAACCTCAAGGCGAATATAACACTGAAAGAAGATGGTTGAGCAGAAGAAGAAGGAAGCCAAATTCAAACGTCTTTACCTATTACAGACTGTCGAGCCTACAAGGCATGAACTGAACGTCAGACCTTAAAAGGACTACAGCATGACCTCTTACCCCATAGTGCCGTAGCAAGATTATAGGCCACGACAACGACGACGTTTATAGCGCCAAAAATGGACGACGTCGCGTCATATACAGAAGCCATAGCAAAGTCGAATACTTAGACTCTGGAATGACGGACCAAGGATGTTGATGACGGCTCAAGAAGTTGGGAAAATGCGAACCTGGGCACAGTATCTTATTCGTTCGCCCTGTCGTCAGGTCCCGCGCCAATTCGAAACGGATCCGTTGACCAGATGACTACGCATTCTTGCCGAGGATCTGCTAAGCAGAGATGTACATGTTGGACGGAATCAGTGGGTGGAGGTCAGTCTCTTGTGCTACATTCGGACATGTTCGGAAACAATTCAAACCCTTCCCACGCTGCCATGACTCATCCGCTCACGTTGGACAACGCGTCTGACGCGCTTGGTTGATCCAACCCTCAGCGGATCATTACTCACAGCAACTCCATGAAACGTCTTCTCTCCAGGCATATTGACCATTCAGAGTCACAGACGGCGTTCGTATCGGGTCCAGTGCCAGGTTTACGCTTTCTGAAGACACATATGGCAGCCCTTATAGAAGGTTGTTTGCCAACAAGGGCGACGCCACTCCCTGACCCCCCCTTCATCCTTCCTCAAGTTTTACTCCCATGTACAGCGATATCAGCCCTCGTAATACCGTCGAGTTCCTTGGAGACCTTGCTCTGCTGGGCTCTTCAGCCATCTGGGGTATGCATTTTATCATTACTTAGGACTCGACATGAATTGACGCAGGAATGCACAAGGCGTTGGGATATCTCAGACGTCAGTCTTCAAAATTCTTTCTCATATGAGAGGCGACCCCAACAGAAGCTTGCTGTAGATTTAGGTTCTTTCTGAGGTAACCAGAATTTCTTGAGTGCATAGATCTATTCCGACCTTATTTTATTAGACTGCACAATGAACCGCTTCGCTTCGTCCTATTGGTTAGTGTCAATTAGTTCAAAGCCGAAATGCACCTTGATGATCCTCAACCTCTATGTAAACTATGCCTTCCAGGTTGCGTGGCTGTGGTACGTTGCATAACGTATCCGTTCATTTGACACTACAAGACCTGGTCGTAGCCTGGTGGACACGCTGAGAGAATGTTTGACGACATACTCAGGTACCCTTGATCTCCTTTGTCCGCGAACCTCTTTCACGTCTCTTCTCAGAAATAACGCTCTACTTGGACACAATAGTATATTTTCCTGTTACGTCGGGTAGAGAAGTGTAAGGCTTTAGTGAAAGAAAGGACGACCTTGTTAGACTAACGTCTCCCAAAATTTCATAGTGCACACGTTGTACGCCGGTCTTATGCGTCTTCGTCTGACTACTGCTGACTTCTATCAAGATGCCGTTTCAGCTCTCGGTAACCCAATTTTCGGTGCAGTATGATCTACTTCTAAACCCTCCACTGCAGGCAATCGTCGCCGCTACAGCCCAGTCATTCTTTGCATTCCGAATATGGATAAGTAAGCCTCATCCCTTTTGCACCCCGAAATCGATTGACCTCTGCCAGTGTCAGACAAAAAATGGTATATTCCGTTTGTCGCTGTACGATCTTCCTCTCGACGAAGAAGTGTTATGCTGATTATCACGTAGACACCTGCAGTTTGTTTCCAACTTTGTGAGTTCTCGTTCCGAAAGACCAAATTGCCGCTAATATGAATTGGAAAAAGGCGTTCCGCCGAGTGAGCCTTTCTCGAGTGCTAGATGTTCTAATTGGAGCACGATTAATAGCTTGCTTTTCCTCGATGCAGTATATTTTAGCACTATATCGTGAGTTTGGCCCTCCTTTACTGTGCAATTCCTAATGGTTGTCGACAATAGACTCGATACGGTACCGGAAATCACGCAGAAGGTCAGTATCCTCATCCTTTCTCATAACGAGTCTCAAGAATCATGCTGGATTTCCAGCGTCTCCTCGTGGCATCGCTGGCGGTCGGAGCTGCTATCGACGTTTCCTTATCAGCGGGTCTATGTATCTTGCTTTGGAAAAATTACATGACGGAGGGCCCAGTACTCAAATCGTAAGCCATGATGACATCCTAGGATTCGAAATGCCTTTGTCGACATTGACGACAGGACAAAGTTATTGCTCAAACGAACCATTCTATTCTCGATTAATACTGGAATGTGGACCGCTCTCTCTGCCTGCCTTATCATAATGATCGTACGTTCTCATTTTTGTTTCATGAAAATTTTGTTGAGTTCTTCGTCAGTTTTTACGCACCCAAACGTCGGACTACATGGTGTTTTCGTATTTTCACATCATGTCTCCAATTTACTTTGCAACCGTGCTCGCAAATCTTAACGCACGACCCTATCTGAGAAAACAAACAGAGCCGAGCCTTCCTTCGAACCTGTTTGGTCTTGCAAGTAGCAATGACGATATCATACGGAATGTAAGCATCATTTCCGTCAACTGATAATGTCCTTGTTCTGACCAGAATAGCCTGAGGCAGGAGAAATTCTGGGTAATATGGGAGGTGTCGTGGATAGCGAGATAGGTCCCCCGATGCGAGACCATTCACCGAGCACGCTCAATGCTGAATCGATATCTTCAGCAAGTGGAAGAGAAATGGCCATGCCTGTCTTATAACATTCCAGGATGGATACCTCTAGGAGAAAGACGCAGTCAATACCCATTAGCAACAGGCTCTACATGCATGCTATTCGCTATCGTACAGAAAGACCTATTATGTAAAGATATGTATTTATGCAGGGACAGTGTCAAAATCAAATTATCTATACGGACGCTGCTTTGCGGTCTACTCGAGATTGAGTATATCGGATTTCCGATTAATGGTGGAAGAAGTTGAAGCCAGCTCTACTGAGTGGAATGCGATTTGTGTTGAAATCGGCCTGGTTTCGGTGGACATGTCTGAAGTCTGTGAACGAAGGGCGCCTCTGGTGTTTAGAGAGGCTAGAAGAGCATTTACATAAACTAGAGCGGCACGGGAAATGAACGTTTCAGCAAGAATCACGACTGGACAAGAACTTTGACTCACGCTTGCTTAGGGCGAAGTAAATTCCCATGAATATGAATCGTTGAGGCCACAAAGCGTACTAAAAGAGGACGGTTTTAGAGCGTCTTACCTTGTGCAACGACACTTACAGTAACAAAGCAAGCAATAGCGCAGATACTTAACCCAGAAGCAGACAAGTGACATCCATGAGTCAGTTGGAAAACGAACATGGGATCCTACCAACACACCTCGTAAGAAGGCCTGTTTGGAGGATCACGCTTAAGGTTACTCCGAAGTATTGAAAAATGCAAGACGTACCAGTATTGATGCTGAAGGCCATTAAAAATTTGAGGATCGAATCCGTCCTAACAAGTCAAGTATATTCAGAATAATAATTATAACTTCAAGTTCCTTTAGTAGGTTCACCGCTTGAAGCCCGTCCTACTCTGTATCAAAAGTGTGCAGAGAGACACAGCAATAAGACCGTCGGCAATTACGGCGAAACCCAGGCTAGCATACAGCATGCCCTGTACGTAGTCTGGGTATTAGATGTGCCTCTCAAAGGTAAAAATGAAACCCTCACAGCTGCTTCACTCATTCTTTTGAATGTCTTCAGAACATACCTAATTCATGCTTATGACACTGCCGGAAGGAAGAAAGGTTTTCAAACACTCACGCTCTCGATGCGAAGCCTAGAAGGAGGCCATCAGAGATGGGAAATCTCAAGGGGGAAAAGACAGCAATAAACTCACCACATCCACAGGCTGCAGCAAAACGATTCAGTCGGAGGCCGCAAGCTCAAATGACCCGCCACGCACCCATCACAGCAAGAGAGCACGCAATCTAGAAAAGGCAGACTTTGTTAGGAGGGAAGAGCCTTTTTTCCGCGGGCGACTTACTATCAATGCAGGTAGCAGCCACGAAAGAATTTTGCGGCGAGAACATACTGAGGCATCTTGGTCAGCTCTCGTTCACCTCATCAAAGGGTTGGATAGCGCACAGACGAATACTCTTCGGCAGAAAAATCTTTTGCCAATATAATTTATTACACCACTCAAACATCAGAGGAAGGACCATACCCTCGGACGACCAAGTCGCTTATGGTCTGCTGAAATCATTCGAGTGCTTTCCATCTGACAAGAACAGAATTCACCCACAGTGATGTATACCTGAACCAAGAGCGTCCTAGGAATTGATCCCTAGGCGTCGGTGACTGGACAAATAATGAAATGACGAACCAAGTTGGTCCCAAAAGGACGTCGAAATTTCCAAAGTTCGTCACCGTATAGAAATACAGGCCATGACAAACAAGTGCCAAATGAAATGAGTCCAGTATCCTTTCGACCGAAAGATCATCAGCAACGCAGAATTGGTGAGAAGAGCTGAGCGTGCCAACCAGAGGAACAAGACCTTGAGGGCACACATGAGCAAGTATGAAGGATGAAAGACTGGAACACGGACCGTAGCCTTGAGGAGACGAGTATCATTCTGAGAGTCATGAAAATAGATGAAGGTTTGGACGCTTGTGACCCCATACAGGCTAAGAGAATGAAGACAATCATCAATTGTCTTACAAGATACGTGAAAAAGTCGCTTACATTGCCGCAGCCAGCAACCCGAGAAATGCTGCACCAAGTGTACCATCTAGCTCAGGCATGGTCGAACAGGTGTCGGTAGGTCTATGCTTGCGAGGAAGCCAAGATCAAGCCGGGAAAGATTATAAGTACGCCGCTCGACCCGTCACGACCAAGTCAGGGAGCTATCCTGGTTGTGCAGCTCGCGGGCATCGCTGTCAGGTGCATGATGGGTGCTTCTAAAAGGCTCGTGCATCACATACAAACTTCATAGGATGAAGTGAAATGAGTGATAGGAAGCGGAAATCGAAGATGCACCGCTCAGGTGGCATTCATTTCCGAGACGACGATTCTTGAGAAGCCATATAAAGAAGGAGTACTGCTAAATAGGTTCGGAATGTCTAGCCTGCCATACTCATCTGTGGCGAACGATGCTCTATTGTCGACATTGCGAGGAGCGAACAGGTGATTGGCACCCCAGACGTCGTCGGAGTCTCAGCAAACCTCTCAGCGATCCTTCCCTACGATCCGTGGATAACGGCCAGAGCCTCGAGCTGGCAGTGGCCAGTGCGAATTCCTCGAATACGACGCCATAGTTGCCGAGAGATTCCAACCGCCCTTAGCACAAAGGAACAGCTGAAAGCAGACAAAGAGAAAGAGAACGACACTCTTCGTGACGACTGCAGAGTACAGTCACTCGCACGAAGGAAAGTCAAACGAATGCATTACGGTCCTGTCGATCTAATAATTAACAAGAAGCCGGAGTAAGTAATACATACAATGGAATGCGCCAAATCCAAATCCACATATGATCAATGATCCAATGATGAACGATGCTGATGAAAAAACCAAGATGGCAAAAGTAGATACGGAAGGTGGTGGTATGGTTCCGTGATAGGCACCAAAATCAATCATTATCATGATGATGACCGAGAAGATTCCGTCTGCTGAAAGGTATCCATCTCCTTCATCGTCCCATCCAAGACGGTCGTTGCGGGAGTGTTGGTCACGCGCGTTGGGAAGACAATGGGCGTTTCAATGGCCACATTCTCAAAGTTCGTCGGGTCAGCCTGTTCCCTTGTCCTCAGAGACGATCTTGCGTTCAAGGAGGCGAGAAGGGAATTGACATATACTGCCGACAAAGACGTGATGATCAGCCTGTGTCCTATCGAGGAAAGCGATATATCTTACGTTTACTCAGTGCAAAGTACAACCCCATGAAGATGAATTTGTCTGGCCAGATGGCGTACTGAGATAAGAACGTGTGAGCGTCAATGAGATGTTGCATGCCATAGACAATGATGAGCTCACAGTGACCAGACATCCCATAGCGCAAACACTGGAAAAGTCGCATCAGATCCACGTTGAACTACAGTATCGTCCACCCGTACCTCGTCAGGAGACCAGTGTTGATCACAAACGCCATCATGACCTTGACTACAGAGTCCGTCCTGAACAGCAAATCCTTATCAGCAGGGGTCACAAAGAGTCCGACCTCATACACACCGCTTGATGCCTGTCCGGCTGTTGAAGAGTAGTGTACATAATGAGAGGGCGACGAGGGTATCAGCAACCACGGCGGCAGCGAAGCTGGTGTAAAGATAAAACTGTCTTTTATGAGCGATCTCGCGATTAATATCAGATAGCTGAGTCCAGCTTACCGAGACGTCGTTCAGCCTGGCGAATGTCTTGAGCACAAAACTGTTTTGGAAGAGACGAAATCAGACTCTTGCTGCGCATTGAAATGGAATCTTACATACCCTTTAGAGGCGAAGGCTGCATGCATGGATTGAATAGATGAACGAATGGAGCGGTCAATGGAAGAGCATAAATGACAGTGGGCGGCAACTAACCATTTCCAGTAACTACAGGCGAAGCAAGTGGTCAGACCTTTCCCTTGACTGGAAGCGTTTGCTGCTACTTACTGAAAACAAGGAGGGCGAGAATAATCTAAGACGAGCTAATGAGATTTAGAGACTCATCAAAGAAGAGTTTGAGCTCACAATAATTACGGGTAAGACTATCCGTAATACTGGCCGTGAGCGGCCACATACTAGAAGAGAAGCGATTGTCAGATCAGAAGCCGAGTCAAAGGCAACGTTGTCGACGTACATAAATATACACGCATGGCGAAGAAACTGAGAAAGAACAAGGGGACATGGATGAATGGAAGCTCAGCGGGAGTCTAGACAAGGGCGACTGACCATCTGACGGTAATATCACTGATATTCTAGAGGTCGACGGTCAGCAATGCTGATGTCCTCACGCAGCGGAAGGTGACTCACTGTGAGATATACCCCAGCCTACACGGAACTCAATCAATCATGCCCAGACAAGGCGATGTTCTCCAGATTACTCACGAGAAGGGACCTAGAAAAGGGCTATTAGTCCGACTACATTCCGCCTTGATGAGTAGAGAGCTCACCAAGTAGGAGCCAAGAGAACCTCAAACTTCCCAAAACTTGTCACTAGATAGTAATACATGCCGTGGGCGGTGAAAGCGATGTGAATGGTGTCCACAGCCCTGAGATCTCCTTCAGTTTCGACATGGAGTAAAGTTGAGGGGATGCTTCACCATAGACCGAAAATCTAGAGAAATGACCATGTTGAACACCCGGTACCAGTCTTTCAGCAGGAATCTATACTCACAGCAAGTTTGAAAAAGCGGCCGTCTTTAATTGGATGGCCTTGGAAATACAAGAATGTTTGTACGCTTGTCACTCCATAGAGGCTAGATATGAGTGTTAGTCATCGAAAAGTAGAGGAATGCAAGCAATGAACGGACATAGCTGCAGCCAAACACCCCAGAAACGCAGCCCCCAGCGTATCGTCTAGCAAAGTCATCGCGGTCGTATGTCTTGATTTAGCCGGAGACCGAAGGGTATAAGAATAGAATAACGCAGAGTTGAAGGATCGTCGGGTGGTATCACGGTGTAAGGAAATAGAAGGAAGTAACGGACTAGAGGAGGGGAAGAGGGTTGGCGGGATGGAGGATAGGAAGAGAGTGCTCAAGCACGCACTAACGAAAGAGCGAGCGAGATGCTTTGCACAGTAATACAGTAGCGTGCTTCGATGCAAAAAGATCTATGACATGCCCATATGTCGCGAGTCAGGTGGCGTTCTCCACGAGTCCCTGTCAACCTGTCAAACTGTAATGCGAGCGAGGAATCGCGGTCAAGTCGCGGATGCCCAACGTTGCTAGCACGGCGATACTCGACGATGGGCTTGGAAAGCCGTCAACTGCCAAGAATACAAAATCAATGAACGCAGCTTCGAGAAACCAAAGGGCTTGAAGAACCTCGACTTACAAGACGATGCGTTCTCACTACCCTCGGTGCAACGATAGGAAACCGAAAGAAAGAAATAGCGTTTTGATGGTTATTTTGATACCTCGCTCCGCCTCCAGAAGCACAGCGTTTGGTCCCCATGTTTACGCCATTAAGAAAACTTCCTTTCCACAAGATTATGGGAAAACGAGGGGTTGATGGCGGGATAAAAAAAAAGTTGATACGAGTGATCATCGCTCTGGCTTTTATGGCCGCCCGAGCGAGCAGGGATGATATACCGAGGGAGAAGAGGCATGAGCAGAGTGACTTCCGCAGAAAGAAGTGGGTGAAGAGGACAGAAAATCTTGAACAGTCCTGTATGTCGTAACCCTGGTTGCTCCGGAGGAGGTAGTGCGGTGGGAAAGCGGCCGGGTAAATCGCGGCTGTGTTGCGGCATCGCAGCCAGGCCGAGAACCTTCCCCATTTGGCTGACATCGCTTCCGAAGACTCCGGGTGACGTCGCACTGGTCATGATCAGTCACCGTCACCGTGGTTCAAGTGTGCTGAACGCTGACAGTGACAGTACGCCAGACCGAACACCGAACATTGGACAAGGTCATCCCTTATTCTTCGTATGAGAGGTGAGTTTGATAGATAGAACAAGGGAATGTTGTCCTGACTGACTGTATCTGTGTTCTAGTTTAGTTTCGTCAAGGATTATCGATTATAATTATTCTAGTCCGGCCATCACTCCTTCGAAGTTGTCAGGTTGAGTTCGAGCAATTTTTGTTCTGGAAGTGGGCGCTCACATTTGCTTTAGGGCCTTCACCCTGCATCCTTGAGCCATGAGTGCTCCTGAAGTCCCGGAGAAAGTTGCGCTGGCCGATGTCGAGGAAGCTTTGCCCCACAAAGGCGATATTGAAGCTCAAGACGAGAAGGTGGCTGATGACAAAGTAGAGCTACCGACTTTGGAGGCTGCGGAAGGCGCGACCCCTGTAGGAAGTACAGAGGAGCCGAAGAAGGAGCAGCGCAAGCGAATACACTCCCTCGACAATCTTCGCGCCTTCCTCGTCTTCCTGCTTATCCTCCAACATGCCGCCCTCGAAACTGTTGCCTATGTCCCAGACTTCAGCGATGCCAAGTACCCCAGGCAGGCTCTTTTCCTCACCCTCTTCGTCACTCTTACCCGCCATACTGTCGTCGGACTCCTCTTCTTTGTGTCAGGCCTTGCGTCAGCATATTCCATGGTGGTCAACAGACGGAAATTTATTCCTCTAGTCTTTCTGTTTAGCAAGGCGTGCCAAACCACCGGATTCGTTATCGCTTGTAGATATGCCATGCGAGGCCTCCTACGGATCTACGGACCTTGGCCAGAGGACGATGGGCAAGCTCGCTCTTTTTTCGCCACCAAAGATGGAAACAGCTGGCTCCTGTTGGGACCCGTAGCATACGTCCTTCTTCTTTTCGCCTTTGATTCAATCTACACGATTGGCAGGACGATCAACCTCAAGTTCAAGGTGTATAATCGCTTCATCACCTCCAAGACCAGGTACAAAGTCGCTCAGTACACAGCTCTCGTGGTCCTGCAACTCTGGATCACATTCGTCGTCACGGGTATCTTCCGTCCTCCCGCCTTCCTACTCCCTTATCTCTCCATCTATCACGCCATGCCTCATTTCCCTGTACAATACCTCATGGCCTACCTCGCTGGAGTCCACTATGTCTCCTTCCACAAGTATCTCTTGACAGAGACTCCTCCCCGATACTCGCCCCTTGTACTGTCTATCAGGATTTTCATCTACTCCGCCCTTCTTTTCGCAATGTATCGCCGCTGGCCTGTACACCTCCATGATTTGTCCAGCCTTACCACCCCTCCCAAATATGCCGTCTACGCCTCACTGGCTGAACCCTTCAAGAACCCGGGGATCTATTATGGCGCATGGAGCGTTACTACATTCTTCGTCATCTCCCCAACTGTCATCCAACTCTTTTTCACCAACAAGCACCTCAGGAAGGACTGGGGCATCATCAGCAGGGTTACATTCCTCCAGCCGCTTATCCACATGTACTTCGTCATGGGCCTGGCGCGCAACGCTCACTTATTCGTCCCTGACAACCTCATCTTGCGGTCCGCCTTTGTCGGCGTCACCTCCGCCATCGTTGGCTGGCTGGTGTCCATCGGCCCCTATCTGGTATTGAGGCGCTTCCGCGGCGTGTTCACCAAACTGCTTGCGGCCGCTTTGATACCCTGGCTCGTCATGATCGGGGTCATCATTGGGCTTGTACTCTTGGCGGTCAGGAAACTTGGTCTTCCGACCCCAGAGTGGTACAATCGTCGTCGGAATGCGGCTGAGCAAGAAGCTCATGTTCCCACTGAGGAAGAGGTCTTACTTGAAGAGTCGGCCTCTGTCAGCCCTCTAGCAGAAGGCCCTGTTGAAGAAGCTTAGGTCTGTATAATTTTGGATGGCGGAATGCCAACCTCGTCGCGTTTGTGGACCTGATCGTACAATTTATATCTGTAACCTATACATGTACCCAGTCGTAAGCTAGCTTCTACTCTAGCACTCGCTGTCTATCGTTGTCGTGTCTGTATATCCTATTCATCGATCTCCGCGCTAGCGCACTCTTCCCTGTACCCTAGAACACTCGTTCCATCTGCCAGCAAGAATACTTCAGGGTAGAAATCTCTTCTCCAAGATCGGAGAACAGGAAGGCGAGAATACGATGGTGGTGCTCGATACCTCTCGATCTGACTGATAATCTTCTGCAAGACCCAACGTCTGTGCATGTGAGCCAATGTGCCCAATTTTTGTCCTCTCAGGCGCTCAAGGACTGCAGAGCCAAGTATCAACTTCTGGAGATTGGGGAGCTTCAGCGCTATCGTGTCGACCAACACCTTCTGCAATCCCGTCAGGATCTGCTACGGCGATCAATTTGAAGGGACTCACGAAAAAATCTTCTTGGTGGCTTTCAGCGTCATGCTCTGTCTCAGGAAATTCCACATCAGCGCGAATCACGCTCATTTCGAGGACTTTCAGTGATTTGAGCCGACAAAGCTGATCCAAGTTGTGCCAACCAAGGCACCAAGAACCCTCATATGTGATATGGATGGAGAGATGCTCGAGGGAGTTGATGTGGGTAGCCAACTTGAAAGGCTCCCCAAAGAAATTCTCTGCAACTGTTTCGGAACCTGGCGTGTTATCCCAAAGTCCATCCCACAGCGATAATTTCTTCAGTCCGGAGTACATTGTGAGGTACTGCAAGAACCCAGGGACGATATTGGTTATCCAGATCTCTTCAAGAAAGATCCTTTCGCGCGCGAGGTCCATCCAGAACTGATTGAGGCTGGTTCCAACAGCCTGCTGTCTCTCGAAAACGTCGTCGGGGACGACGCCGCATTGATCGAAAGAGCCTCTGACACCCAACACTATGGGCTGACGAACTGGCTCGAGCGCATGTTCGAGACGTAAGGACCTGAGGTGTCGTAGGTGCGAGGCGGTTACGGGATCAAGGCGAACAAACGAGTGAAAGAGTTCAAGATGCTTCAACGTCCAAGGCGGTCCATTCTGATCTACGAAGCGAAACAGGTCGTGTAAGCTATAAGCTTGAGACGTCCGCGTCTTGTACCACTCTCGGTGAACAGCGAGGCGCGTGATTTGCCCGGGAGGCGAATGGGCAAGCAATTGCGCCAAATTATCGAAGGACCGCCGACCAATCGTTTTGTCTTTGGAGACATGTTCGTCAAAGTCAATTTCTCGTAGAGTTGTGAGGAGATGAAAGGGGACGGGAATCAGAGCGTATGGAAGGTATGCCTCCAGCTTGGTCAGATTTGTGTATGACAGGAGAGCGTCCAGGACCGAGGTATGCGCCCACTTCTTATCTGACTCCCCGGGTTCCCATCTACAAATCTCTGAGCACCCTGCTGGGCAGATGACACTTGAGGCAACGAACCTGACTGACTCGACGCTCTTCAGCGAGTGTAACGCGTCGAGCAGGATATTCTCCAGCTCTGCCTCCGCATCAAGTATCTCTTGAGGCACTTGGGGCTCAGGTTGTTCCACCAGTTCTCCCCCTATGTAGTGATATATCGTCGACGGATTTTCGTCATGCTGAGGTGATAAAGACCTCAAAACCAGATGTTTTGTCACTCGAGGAGCGGCTCCATGAGGCTCACGATACAAGGTGCGCAATATGTCCATGGTCTTCTGATAACGATCCTTGTGCATGTGAAATGCCAATGTATCGAGAACATCGGATGCCAATTGTTCGTCCAGTTGTTTGCAAACTAGGCGCAAGGATTTAATTTCTTGCATCTCACACTACAAGAAAATATAGTCAAAAATAAATAGTCATCTATGAAGAGATTCAGCCAACCAGGTCTGATATGTAATTCAGGAGTTCCGGAGGAAGGGAAAGCAATCGAGTCATCGCGTCTTCAGTTTATTTGAAAATTAGTCTTTCGCTAATTAAACGATGGCCGTATAGGTGGTGAGAAACGGATGCATGACGCAGGACGATATATTACACCACCAGAGGCAGGATCAAATTTCTTGAGCTATGGGAGATATTGAGTCCTTGCTGTGTGGCGACTGACTGCCCCGAAGACGAAAACGAGATGGTGGTTTGGAAGAGAGTGATTGCTAGGCTATTTTTAGCGACCGCCTGAAGTGGACGGCGGTGCCGACAATCTGTCCACGTGGCGCAACTGTTGAGCTTGAAAATTGATTTCGAGAAAACATTCTGTGTAAACCGCTGGAGACTTTTGCAGACAATCCTCGTCATAAAAGACGAATTGGCCTCTATGCGACGTTCTCGTTCACCAATATTGTTCTCCTATGGCAACCTTCAGCTCTAGATCCTACAAGAACCTTTGGAAAGCCCCGAGTTTAATTTCGGTTCGCTTCTTTGTTACGAAACGTAATGCCTAATGTGAGCTCTCCTTTCCTCCATGTCAATGAACAGTCTTCAGCTACGAAGCGGGCAAGGTCACTTCCAGAATTTCCCTTGAAGGACTCGAATCACATTCGAGTCTGGATATCAACTTCCAAACTATTATCGATTAGAGCTCGTTGCTTCTTTGTAAGGGTATGCTTCATAACTGCCAAAGCGAGTAAACTAGGAGCTAGCGCGCCGACGTCCGACTTGCAAGGCCTAAATTAAAATTTGCTTGTCGTTTAAGAAGCCCTGCGGTGATCGCCTTCGGTGTCCTGGACTATATATACGAGGACTGGTTCTTCGCGTCAGACCTACTGGGTACCCTGGCGTCGCGGATGGCCTCCACAGCTCCTAACGGGATTGAAAATGGTTATCACAAGGCCACTCCGTCTTCCGGGAGCACCTCGCACCCAGTGATTATAGACACTGTTCCTCCAACTCATCCTTTTCGGACCCTTGTTCTATGCTTCGACGGTACTGGAGACCAGTAAGCTTTCACTTTTACCGCAGTCACATCTGTGCGCTTTGAACTTTTGGCGGCATGTTATAGGTTCGATGCAGATGTAAGACTCTGATCCGGAATTTCGTCAGTCGCCTTATTGAATATGAATATACCCCAGAATTCGAACATCGTCGAATTCTTTGCCATGCTGAGGAAGGACGATCCAGAGAAGCAACTTGTCTACTACCAGGTTCGTCGTCCACTCATCGTTCGTCATGTTCTTTGCCGACGTCTCTGTCGACTCTAGGCAGGAATTGGCACTTATACCGTACCGCAAATTGCAACCCCTATGATGTCGAAGCTCAGCAAGGTAGGCAAATTCTATTTACGATACGACGCATATTTTCTACTCTGTCGTTTCAGACTCTTGACATGGCCATCGCCTGGAACATGGATGCTCACATTATGGGTAAGGATGCGCTTTGTTCACGACAGTCACAGACCTAACAGGGTTCTCAGGCGGCTATGAGTTCCTGATGGAGAATTGTAGGCGCGATTGACTTTTGGAAGCGTTGTTTAACGAACGTGATGCAGACCGCGCGGGCGATAGGATATGCATTTTTGGTTTCTCCCGAGGCGCCTATACTGCGCGATGGTTCGACTTTCGTTCCGATTTTTGCCAATGAATCTCATTTGAGTTCTTTAGCCTTGCGGGCATGATTCACAAAGTCGGCCTTCTCCCCGCGTCCAACCATCAACAAGTACCTTTCGCATATAAAATGTATACTCGAGCAGATGAAAAGGGCTGGAAGCAGTCGAACCTGTTCAAGAAGACCTTTTCCATCGACGTCGATATCGAATTCTTGGGGGTCTGGTAAGAGCTAACTCCAAGGTCAAATCTTCTTGTTCCGAACCTGACCAAATTTCGTTCCAGGGATACGGTCAACTCAGTCGGATTGATCCCGCGCCGGCTTCCTTTCACTACGTCTAACACCGTCGTCAAAACCTTCAGGCATGCGATAGCACTAGACGAACGTCGTGCCAAATTCAAGGCCAACTTATGGAATCGACCCAACGACACCGAAAAGTTCTTAAGCATCACGGACCAGAAGATCGAAGAAATGAAGGAGAAGCAGAAGCATCCCTCTCACAACGGCCACGGCCGCTCTGCATCCTTGGCTGCGTTGGAGAGGAAGTATACGAAGGATTGGACTGCGGATACGGATGTTGATGAGGTAAGGAGATTGCAAACCTGTGATCCGTTGCAGCCTCTGAGCTTTTCGCATAGGTCTGGTTTGCAGGCTGTCATTGTGGTACGAGTTTCTCCTGATCTCCCGATTTATAGTCTATTAAATTATCGATTATTCGCACCTAGACATTGGCGGCGGCTCCGGTAAGATAAATTTATCCGATTGCTTACTGCCTGCTTTGACCGACTTGCATAGTTGCAAATGGCGTCAAGCCCTGCCTAGCTCGTATACCTTTGCGTTGGATGATCCGTGAATGTTTCAAAGCTAGGAGCGGCATCATGTTCCACGTTGACGGACTGAAGAAAATTGATCTCGATCCCGCATCACTGTACCCAGTCGTTCTGCCCCGTCCGCCCGCTTTACCTCTCGACAATTCCATGCCCGCGACCTGTTCAATTCAGTCTATGCCAAAAAAAGCAGCCGTAGAGGTCACTGAGCAGGAAGTAGGCGCTTTCTTCCCTGTAGAACTTTCGCAGACCGAAGAGGAGGCGGATCGAAAAGACGCGCTAGCACCGATATACGATCAGCTCAAGCTGAACAAGTTCTGGTGGATTCTTGAACTCATCCCGATGAAATTCCGTTCTCAGCATGCTGAACACGCCTCCTGGACAACTCGCGTTCATTGGAATCTGGGCCGTGGACGCAGCGTTGCTGCACAGAAAGCCGGAATACGGGTACATCGTACTGTCAGAACCAGATTGGAGGCGGAGGGTGAGAGATACGAACCAAGAGCTGACCTCGATCTATCCAGCGTAACTTGGGTTGACTGAGGATGGTAAGCTACTCATCTGATACACTGGAGACATATTGACGGTGTGTACCTGCTATCTAATAGACACTTCCCTCTTGGGCGTACATAATTCTGACCTGCTGGTCCATAAATTTGTTGTCGATACTGTATGTCAGCTGCAGTATAATACTTTTCGAAGCTTCGTAAACCCCACCACACACGTCTCGCACACAGTACATACACTTCATTTTATAAGAAAAGGGTTCTGTCATTCGACCACAGGCTGAGGTAAGGGTCGAGTATGTGCGGAATAGCGGCCATTGGCAAATATACAGCCATTTGCATAACCGTTTGCACAACGTCAATTAAAATCTCGTGTTTGTCCGTGTTATTGGATGACAGGGAAGAGGT
>NHYE01001417.1:0-64042 GCA_002938385.1 Gymnopilus dilepis | reverse complement strand
AAGGATATCCAACACACCGTCCCTCTCCAATTTTAGCAATAGTGATCCTGCCTCCGACGGTCATTCTCGTTGAGAAGTAATTCATTCTGACTTGGCCATATCGTTTCACTTGGCAAGCATCAGGTTACCGATGCGTAAGTAGCCTAGAGTTGCGACGCTGCTACCGAAAGCGATGCCCTGATCAGGTCAGAGAACTCCCTTTTCAGCTGCCGCCAAAAGAAGCGATTCATTGAATCCACGATGTGACCTGGCAGCCATGTAGGGAGGGTGCACGCGGTGACAGCGCAAGAAGAGGCATTTATTAAGAACCTTGCATCAAGTTTACCCATCCTCAAAAAATCAATAAGTTGACGACACGTCGGGCAACAACGTTGCTGTACTCCGACGACTCGTCCAAATTCCTGTGGCTTGATGAGTGAAAGTAACATGGGAAAGGTTGTTGTACGTTACCACTGTTTCAGACGAGCTGTCCTGGAAGTGCCAGAGGACGCTAACGAGGCAGGCTTCACAATGCAAGGTGCCCGAAAACTCGAAGATTTGCTTATCAAGATCCCACAGGAATGTGAAAAACTGGGCGATCGCGCACAACAAGTCCATGGCCTCAGAAATGTAAGACCTTTCAGTCTCGGACTCGAGTGCCTCCTTGTCCTGGAGGATACAAAGTAAAGTGTCAGCATACTCGCGCCACTTTGGCAACGTTGAATTGGCCAAATTCCGTACGTCCTCGATGGTTTTTTGGAGGTCACCTGCGGCCCAAGACGTCCTAGCGCTCTCAGCCCAGCAGGAAGACTCTAGACAATTCGACCGCACGGCAGCATCGCAGAATTGGATTAGACGGCCAACCTCCACACTTGAGCTTTTCGAGTCTTGTGAAGGACTGCTCGTTATGTTTGCATCGGTTAAGAGTTCGCGCCACGATATCAAAGCCTTGTCAGGTGGTCGGCTGACCAGAATTTGACAAGCAAAATTTTTGCACACGGGTGATAGCCCTTCGATGTACTGAACGAGCGTAGACGCCGCGTCGAACTCATTCACTATCGATTTCAGCCAGTCCATGTAAGACTTCTGCAGAATTGCATTGTCCCCTTGTCCACCCTGCCTTTCTGTGCCCCGCTTTTCATGCAAATTCGATGTCAAAGGCCGGATATTGATGCGATAATCGTCCAGCAAATGCGAAATGGTCTTTATGTGCACTTCCAAAGCGAGGCCACGGGTGAGCCTATGAATCAGATGCCCCAATACCTTGATGGCCAATAAATCTGTTTCGAACTGCCTTCTCTCTTCCTCTGTCGAGCCACTGTCAGGGGCTGTCTTATTCATTGTACACTGCAGAAGCAAGTACAACCGGTCAAGGAGCACAAGCAATAGATGATGGAATTCTTTGCATGTGTCTGCAGTGTATAGGCGGAAAACCTTGTTCTGCTGAGCTAGATCGGCTTGCTCAAAAATCTTTGGAAACTTGGACTTGAGCTCTTCAGCAAACGGTAGATATGCGAGCCCTTCCAAGAATGATCCATCACTCTCGATAGCCTCCTTCGACGGGTAGTGGAGAGAATAGTCTCGGAACTGGAAGTCTGTTGCGAACTTCAGGCTCTGGATATACGGCACTGGGCTTCCAAATTCGAACCGAGAGATCATCTTTTCATGAAAAGTCGCGGCCACGTAGTGTAAAAGGCGGAGGTAGAGTGTTTGTCCACCTTCCTCGAAGGGTTGTAAGTCCAAAGAAAGTAGCCTGTTCAATATCCACAGGCGTGTCCTAGTCGCCAGCATAGGCTGACCCTTGCAGCTGCCATAAAAGTGTGAGCCATTGCGTTTGAATACGTACATGGCCTTACCAGTGCTTCTCAAGGTACCGCAATAGTTTTAGTTCATTCATATCTTCCAGTTCAGCGGGTATCGCTCTACCATCACATTGCTCAGCGGATGCTGGGCTATCTTGAATAAAAGCAATGACTTCGACTCTGTCAGTGAGACGCCTCGTCACAAGGGCAATGCAATCGTCATCTGTAGCGGCCAAGCTAGCAAAGGCATTTGATACTCTGGCCTCGTCGCGCTCTTGAGAACTGACGTCCCAGATTTCCCCATCCCACGAAGCTGAAGATTCGAACTTCCTCGACCGCAGACGTTGAACCCGCTCGAGCATCGTCGTGATTGTTCTGAAAGCAAGAATATTCTTGGGTATCTCATGAGGTGAGTGTCCTTGAGATTCGCTGCAGAAGTCATAGGAAAAATCGGCTTCGGGCGTCGGTGTTCTGGAAGGATAGATACTCGTCTGGCTTGAAGCATTGCAGGTGTTCAAAGGGACACCGGAGGCTTGCCCAGCATGATCTTCTTGCATCCAGTGGGCTGTGAAGTCGTCCTTCTCGGTAAGAGAGGATCGGGGTCCATTTCGGTGAAGTGCAAACCCATTTCGCGGGAGTTTGACCATGACTATGCTGATGTTCGTTTCGAATAATGCTTATTTGTCTCGCCTGTTTAATTTGATTTTTGGTTTCTGACTCGAACGATCAGGTGCTGTTACGTTGCAGTTGCATAAGCACAGAGGTATATACTTCTTATATTTCTGCAGTTAATATCTTCGCGTCTCTAAAGACAAAAAGGAACTTACATTGTCAATTTATCTGAAGGTGAGGCGGCAGATAGCCCCTGGAGAACGAGATATTGTTAAATTTGCCATGTCCTCCAGCTACTCTTCCCATGCCAGAAGCTGGTTTCGAGGTGGAGTTGCAGACAAACCAAGAGGACTCGGCCGCTCCTTAATTTTTTCAACAGCTTTTGGGAATTTATCCTCAGATTATCTTTACTCTTGAAGACGGGGGATCACTTACATCCGTGCCGAGCTTCTGTTTTCCCTTGCCAACACCTGCAACAGTTCCTTCCCAATAATTATCCTAGAACTCACTTCTTCTTTACCAGATTATTTCCTGGTCGTTGTTATCGAACGCGTTCCAGGAGCGATCCCCTCTGTTCGTCTATTGGTTCCTTTGTCGGTTAGTTCATCACTGTCAATGCAAATCCCGCATATCTCATCTTTTCAGGGTAAAGAAGCGACCCAGAAATTTGGAAGGCAATGGACTTGATTGTTCTTCAAAAGGGTAATAGGGAGCTTCTAAGGGAGAATGGTAGAAAATATGAAGAGAGGCTATCGCACTCGGCTCCTGAGTTACACCGCGAGGAAGTTGTGGCAATACCTACAAGAGGCTTAGGGTTTGGAGTAGACAGTGGCTAAATCAGAGCACCATAGTCCTGCGGAAGGATATCGAGCAGGATCCGGCTTGGGGTACCCCGTATGGATTGTCAGAATTGGTGACAGCAATAGCCTCTTTATGACCATCCATTACGGTGATCTGAGAGTATCTTCCACCATTGAAGGCAAGAAAGAAGGACCGGATTATTAGCACATGACGGTCAGAAAATGTAAGTATACTGATTTTTTTTATTAGCTCCATTGCCCGACTTACCGATTAACAGCATGATCTAGCTGCGAATCTGTGATGCGGAGACCAGCTTCGTGAGCAAAAGTGCGGCTCGTGCATCCTTCCATCTCCCCAGACAATAAAATAGATTTCCGACCATCCGCAAGTCGAGGCCACGAGCGGAGGATTACAGCAACGCGGATCGGCGGGACACATTGGTGTAGATTCCTCCAAGGATTGAGAAACACGGTCGAGACTTTCGATGAAATGGGGAAAGGCATCGTAAGAAACGCTTTGCAAATGTCGACAGACAATAGTCCCAGAGGACTTCAGAGTACCTCAGGTATGTGAAGTTAGACAAGGCCCGTCAAGATCCCCTGGTTGACGTTGACCAGCATTGGACCAGCATTATGCACGGACAGGTGTGGAAAACGCCACCCTTGACCTTGCTTGAACCCATCATTCCAAGTCGCCTCCTCTGTGAGTCCATCGTTCGTTAATTGAGAGAATATGTGGATATTGAATTTGAAGACAAAGGTGAGTAGAAGGTAAGCATCATTAGGTGAGGTCCTGCTATGGTCAGGCGCCAAACCTTATTGGATGGTGGAGTGTTTGGGCAAGCCCGCAACTCCGATGGGCCGAAAGGTCAGATTTGCTGCTTGCCCTATTTTAGCCTGCATCCATCTCCTTCGTTCTTCGACCGTTCTTGATAAGTTGGGTATCCGACAACAATGCGGCCGCCCTCTTCTTGGGTCCGCGACTGTAGCCGACGCGCCTCTCGCAGGCTGCTGGCTACGATAGCTAATAACCAGCCACCTATTCCTCAGACTATCATAGAAAAGGTTGTGCAGAAGTATGCTGTCGGTTTGCCAGGAGGCAAAGTTGTCAAGGCTGGTGACTATGTCATGATTCGACCTGAGCATGTCATGACACACGACAACACAGGACCTGTGGTCTCAAAGTGCGTCCCTCTGCATATTTACATGTTCCCTTCGTTAATCCTACCTTTCGCAATGGTGAAGATTCAAGTCAATAGGCGCTACACGGATACACAACCCTTCCCAGCTTGTCTTTACTCTTGACCATGACGTACAGAACAAGTCACCCAAGAACCTCGCGAAGTATTCCATGATCGAGCAATTTGCTCGTACTCACGGTATCGACTTCTACCCAGCCGGACGAGGCATTGGACATCAAGTGCTTGTCGAAGAGGGTTATGCATTCCCCCACACACTCACGGTCGCAAGCGACAGCCACAGTAACATGTACGGTGGTGTCGGATGTGTAGGAACGCCTATTGTTCGGACGGATGCTGCTGCGCTATGGGCGACAGGCAAGACGTGGTGGCAAGTCCCTCGGATGGTCAAGGTCGAGCTGAAGGGCCGCCTTGCTCCTGGTGTTACAGGGAAAGACGTGATCGTAGCTCTTTGTGGGTCGTTCAACAAGGATGAAGTTCTAAATGCAGCTATAGAATTTACTGGCGAAGGTGTCAGCGCCTTGGGCGTGGACGATCGGTTGACTATTGCCAATATGACCACGGAGTGGGGCGCACTAGTAGGAGTTTTCCCCGTTGACCAGACGCTCCTGAAATGGTACGATGGCATTCTAAAGAAATTGGAATCACGGACATTCGCATCTTCCCCCGGTATCCCTCCCCCTCCTTCACATCCGAGAATAAACCGGGAAAGGCTACAATTTCTGCGGGCGAACAATATGACCTCTGATCCCGGGGCCGAATACTCTTCACATCTCATTTTCGACCTGTCTACCCTCGTACCGCACGTTTCAGGTCCCAATAGCGTAAAGATATCGACTCCTCTGCCGGAACTAGAGGCAAAGCGCATCCCGATTCAAAAGGCGTATCTTGTCAGCTGTACCAACTCGCGTGTTTCAGACATTGCAGCTGCAGCTGCAGTCGTCAGAGGACGCAAGATTGCACCTGGCGTCGAATTTTATATCGCGGCTGCAAGTTCGGTTGTCCAACAAGAATCTGAAGAGAAAGGCGACTGGGATGCGCTTGTCCTCGCTGGTGCCAAACCTTTACCTGCTGGGTGTGGACCTTGCATTGGCTTGGGTACCGGATTATTGGAAGAGGGTGAGACGGGCATCAGCGCCACTAACAGGAACTACAAAGGACGGATGGGGCACCCCAATGCTCAAGCATACCTCGCAAGTCCAGCTGTAGTAGCTGCCAGTGCGGTCAATGGCTACATCTCTGGTCCTGATTCCTTGGATCCCCAGACTCTACCTCCTATCCGACCCCCTACATTCTCTATCGCAGAGGAAGGCTCCTCCAAGGCCTCTGCCTCGTCATCTACCGCAAAGGAGCCTCTATTACCTGACTTCCCCGCCTTCTTCTCTGGACCTTTACTTTTCGCACCTCAAGACAACCTCAACACCGACGGGATATACCCCGGTAAATATACTTATCAAGACGACATTACCCTTGCTCGTCAGGCAGAAGTAGTCATGGAGAATTACGACCCAGGATTCGCAGCTCTAGTGTCGACTCTTATCCAAGACCAGAAGAAGGTTGCAGAAACTATCTCACTACCTAAGGACACTAAGCAGGGGGTTATCCTTGTTTCGGGGTACAACTTCGGTACAGGCTCATCCCGTGAACAGGCTGCAACTGCTCTCAAGGCTGCCGGTGTACCCGTTGTCATCGCCGGTTCTTTTGGCGACATCTTCAAGCGCAACGCGATCAACAACGGACTTGTCTGCCTCGAATGCCCAGAACTCGTTTCTGATCTTACAGAAGCTTATGCGAAGGATGGAAAACGCGGCGCTGGAGGAAAGGATGGGGAGTTGACTGTTGATAAAGGATTGCATATCCGCGTTGGAATGGAGGATGGGCAAGTCGTTGTCACAGGGGGGTTACCTGGTGTTGAAAGCAAAAAGGTGTATAATGTCAAACCCGTTGGTGCAAGCGTGCAGGAGTTGTGGCTATGTGGCGGCTTGGAGGGATATATCCTGAAGGAGATCCAAGGGCAGGCAACCATCTAGCCATGGTCAGCTTGCTGAATTAAAAAAGCAAAAGTAAAGTAGTTGCTTCATGTATTTTTGATCATCTAATCATATTGTACTTTTTAACGAGAAGGCCAAAAAGCGGATAGTAAACAGTCGTGGTGCAAAGTTTCTGCTCGGGAAATATTCTATCTTTCCTCTCTGGATTTGCGGGAATGGCACAATAGTAACAGAGCAAGAAGAACGTACATAACGGCTGAATGGGTCGCTCCAGAGACCGAAGGACCTGGTGACTGGTAAAAATTGTCTGGTTTCAAGATGGATACTTGATGAAGGTTTCAAACCAGTCGTCTGGGTCTGATTCAGTTTTCCCTTGATTATCAATGGACGACCCATTAGGATCACTTTGAATAGGCGTACTGAGGTGACCCAGGTAAGGCAATCCAGGAAGACTGTAAGGCGAATCACCCGAGGATCCCCAGAAGTCATGGTCGAAAAGAGCACCGGGTCTCCCAGCGGGATTGCAGTGTGATTCTGTAGCTAGACCCATCGCCCAAGGAGAATCTCGTGTTGAAGAAAACATTGACTGATCAGGAAAATCTGAAGCAAAAGTTTGCGATGGCATCACCCCAGTGAGAGGTGGTACAGACGTTTGGACGTCAATGTCCCCGTGAGATCCAAGTCGCGATGATGTAGGAGTCTTGAGCGAAAAAGCTTGTCGAAAACAAGACGGGTGTAGGTTGTCGCCCTCAATATACGTCGATTTTGAATACAAGTCTTGTGGATTCACTGAAGTACATGCATTTCGGAAGTCGAAGTCAAGTGCAACTTTGTCCCGAGCCAAACGTGATTGTGGGTCCAAATCCTCATTGGTGTCACCTTCAGCCGGAGCACTCAAGGACCTCCTTGCTGGTAGACAAAGTTCGGGTGACATCGCGTGAGGCCAGCTCATACAAGGAAGCTCGGCATGTTGTGAATCCCACTGGCCAGCACTGGAAATCGTAGCGTCTTTCTTTCCAATGAGACTCGAGTTCGCTTCATCATCTCCTTCTGAGTCTGATGATACCAAATTGATGACCACCTTGGCGACATCGATCCTTCGTGGCGGGGGCGTACTGCCTTCTCCAGGGCTTTGAGTCCGTAATCTCTTTTCGAACGTTCGACTTGGAGGCGATGGAGCTGTGGAACGTCTCCTTTTCAAGGTGGACAGTGGTTGTCGTATCGTATGATAGTTGCATTCAGACTTTTTTGTCACCCCTGTTTCTTCATCAGATTCTCCTTCTCCTTCTTCCACTTGTCGAAGGTCCAAGATAGGCGCCCGATGCGCCGGAGTAACGCCGGATGCCGGACTTCGGGGCAGTCCTGTTCTGGTCACCTTCCCAGAAAGGAAGTAATCCCGGCCATGGGCGTGCACAGATGAGGCCGATGGTGCGACTCCACGTATAACGGGGATGATATCGACAAGAAGCTCTATCGGTAAGTTAAGGGGAGTGGCAATCTTTGTGAGCGAGAATTCTCTCACCAAATCTTCCAACGGGCACGAAAGTTGGAGCTTCTGCACCAGTCTGATTGAAGGCAGTGGCAAGCCTGGCCAGAGCGTCTACGCTAAGCTCTCTAAACCTCAGCCGTCTCTTCGTGTGAGGCGCACACTCGCCCGGAAAAGGAACATTTTCTGGCCAATTTATGCACTGGATCCCATGCACGGCCATATGTTTCGTCAAATTTTCCCATAAATGATTGTCCGAAAGCATCGAAACATTCACGGACTCTGATCAGGGTTGGTAATGGGGTGAACTATTAGAAACCCATAACTCACCCATTGCCTTACTAAGGCCATTGTATATGGTTTGAAGATAGCACTCTTTTGTTTCCCTGACGAAAGATATCTTGCTTGCAGAAGCTTTTGGAAGGACTTCTAGTACACCCCAAGCTTTTTTGAAAAAGGCGAAGGAGCTATTTACGAGTACAACTCACCATTCAACCGAGTTTCGATACCATCCGGCGTTATATTATTATTTTCTGAGACTGTTGAGCAGGGTAGAGTCGAGTTCATTGATCGGGGCTGTTTACAACAGGTCGAGTCTTGCATTTTCTCACCAATAGAGAGACCTAGACCAGATTGTTGAACCGCGTCTCTAAACGATCTAAACTCCCTTTTGACCTCTTCGTTGACTTCCTTCAATATCCTTTTGAACTCTTCGTTGACTTCCTTCGATAAGCATTCCACGACACCCTCAAGTATAGCCGATAGTGGGTTCTGGTCCCCTTCTTGGTCCTGTATCATACTTTTTGCGAGAACGAGACGAGCTTGACGGAGTTGATCAAAAATTGAACGAGAAATGCGAACAGGCTTTTCTGGCCAGATTCATGTACGTAATCTAACTCCCGTGCTGGCCGCACCATCTGCCATAAGGCAATGTCTTCAAGTTGAAGTTACTGACGTTTCAAACATACGGGCGTAATAACGCCTTTGGCTGTAAGTAGTGCTAGCCCGACAGTGCGCTGTAAGGAAAGTACTCTGTAGCCAAAGTCTTCATTTGGTTCCAGAGTTTGGAAGCAGCATAGTCAAATCTACAGAGACTAGGTAATAAGGCTGAGTCGAATTTAATCAGTCAAGTTGGAAGCCCCTGTTCGGAGAGTCCGACGGAGAGTCCGGTTGATATTTGACGTCATATTTTTGATCCGTCGATTTTGCGTCGCAAAGTCCGTCGGCCTCCGTCGGCTTGTTCCGAGCCACTGTCTTCCATGTCTTTCATCATCTTTCGTCTGCAACTACTCTCATACACGTATCCTCTAGCTATACATCTGCAGATCTTTCAATGAAAACCAATCTCCCTGGTCTTCTTTCTAATGTCTGTGATCTGGTAGTACACTCCAGTTCTGACTACGTATCCTGGTCGACTCCGCGTGCATCCCTCGAAACCGACCTGCAAGACCTCGTGCCTTGGGACTCCTTCCCCCTCGAGATAGACGAAGCCATCAGGACAGCAGCTGAACGTCACCAACTATTTTCCGACCCTCCGAAACGAGATCTACTGCGAAGAAGACCTCCGGAGCTACGTGCGATACGTGGAAGAGGTGGCGGCGATTGTACGTACCGTCCTTTCTGCCTGAGTTCATCAATCGCTGGGCATCTAGGTCGAGTACACAACGTGGTGGGAAGCAGATTTTCTTGAACTTCCGGCTACATTTGGTGGGAAGTACAACGATGCGCCTCATCGGTTGTCATTCGAAGCTCTCCTACGGACCTACGGCTATATGATGTTCAACCAGAACAAGTTCGCTATCCTCATTAACTGGAAACGCGCTTCATTCCTACGCAGGTTTTATTGCCAAGCGAAAGAGTTCTAGAGTACTACCTGCTCGAGTTGGCTGATGGGCCTATCTCCATGCCTTTGGTCGGCATGCTCCTGCTGGCAAAAGACGACTGCTTCTTCTGTGCATTTTACATGGCAGACGCTATCGACACTCCGAACTCTTTAGTGCCAGTGCAAGAAGGGGCAGAGGATGAAATTGCCCTAGTATGTGAAGGGTATATATGTGTCAATTTATGCCTCGCACTGCAGATCAAAGAAATACTGTATATCTTCCGCATGAGGTACATATCACATACATGACAACACATAAGATTGTTACAGAATCCAGACAGATTACTTACACGCCAGCTACTCATAAACGTCAAGAGGTGCACACAATACGAAGCAAAGCACTCTACAAAGCGCTATTCCAAATATTCCTCCCATTAACATTAACCTCCGGGATATCATTCGTCGCCCGCACAATCGCGTCGGGCTCGAACTGCTCGCTCAACACGGCGAGCTTGGAGCGGTACTCGTCGACGCCGATGTAGGCGCCGCACATCCGCCGTTTGCCGGTGAAGGAGGAACGGCCGTGCAGGACGCGGTGGTTGTCGAGGACTGGTGAGATGGGGTGAGTGAGGGGCGGAAAGGAGGGGGGAAGGAGGGGGGGAGAGGGAGAGGAGGGCAAGGACGTACGGACTGCTGTGCCGGGACGGAGCTGGACCCAGTACTCGGAGTCTGGGCTTGTGAGGCATTGGTTCCATAACCTTATAGCGTCGTACCTGGAAAGTCAAAAATCGAGCCCGTTCAGCGTCTAATAAACCCAACCGCAGCACGGCAGCGCCAAACTAAACACAATGCACATACCACTTCTCGACCTCATCCGGCGCCAGGTGGTTCATAACGCTCCGATCATCATTATTCCACCTCACCTGTATCAGCTCCCCGCTCGCCGGGTCGTGTCTCAATACCGGATACCCCGTCTGCGGATACGGCGTGTACAAGGCACTAGGCTCGCCGGCCGCGTGCGCGGGGACGGGGACGCGCGAGAGGAGGGCATAGGCGTCGGGGTGGAGCTCTTTCATGATGGAGGCGGCGTAGAAGCCGTCGACGAGGAGGGACTCGCCGCCTGTGCCGTCTGTGTGGGAGAGGAGGTGGAAGAGCTGGAGGCCGCAGGGGTCGGTCTGGAATTGCGGTGGGGATTGGTGTTAGCGCTACAGCACAGATCGGAAGTCAAGTAAGGGAAAGGACTTACGAAGTAGGTGTTGTCTGTGTGTGCTGCTAAGGCTAGATTTGTATATGCCGTGTCTCCTTTTGCGAGGTTCGAGGTGAAGTCCCAGAATTTGCCATCTGCAGTAAACAGTGAATATCAAATTTTAGCTTCGCAACATGTGGCCGACGGAAGTGCAAACTTATCAAACACGTACACTGAGTTTCTCTGATGAAACCTATGCGTAAAGCTAGTTCCTCTGTAGCTTCTGGGGTTGCGGGTACGCCGGAGACAAAAGAGAACCCGAATTTGTACTGTGCCCCAATATCACATTAGTAGTCTATTCCATACATGAAAAGAGGGACGTTGCTAACAGTGTTCGTAAGCCATTTGTAGAGACCTCGGTTGTCTGGAGCCATCACTTCCTCATATGCGACTGTTGGAGGCGATTGTTGGATTTTTGAACCCCATAAGATTTTTCTGTCATGATGGAGTTTGGGTAAATCAAACGTAATTGAACAGAACGAGGATTGCTCACTCGAGTGGTGGGGTTTCTTTCTTTAGAGGTGGATCGTAGGAGTTGTACTTGAGCCAAGGCCAGGGATACTGGGAAACGTGGGGTTCCTTGGACGGCCCTTGATGAAGGAGCAGTTGAGAAGCAGGACAAGGCAGAGGAAGAGGTAAAGCGCACATGTCACTTCGAGGCCAACCGCTGTCGCATCAACACGAAGCGGGGTGAGATCTTTGGGAATCTGCGCAGACGGATATTAACTAAGATGAAAGCGTAGAGTAATAATTAGGCACATCGAAGGTATTAAACAAGCGCTGCTTCGTGACGGGGTGAAAGCATTTCGGGCATCGGCAATGGTCCCTTAGCCATATGTTGTGGCTATTCGATCATAATCATAGTAGAACAAGCATGAGGAATCACGACAAACAAGTACGAGTAGAAAGGAGACAGGACGCACAATCTCGACCATGTCTGGGTATCCCAGCCGACGGCTACCTGGCTTCCATCTGGACTGATGATAGGCAGATCATCGACTGCCAGCTGATCTGTGAGGTCCTGCGGTTCTTCTGGATAGGAAGTCTTCGGTGCAGCTGCGGTCGCAGAAGCTGATAGGCGAGAGGGGAAGGTTGCAATACTCCTGGATGTCTAGACGGATTTGCAGACATGAGTCGGGCGAACGATCGCAGTGCAGCGTGGCTTACGGTGAGATAGCGCGATAGGCCGTACGATCGGCGGAGACACGAGCGAGAGAGGCCCTGCAGCTGATGCGGTCTGGCGAAGACGCGCAGCGAGGCCTGCTTGAACATGGCAGGACGTAGCAAATCCGGCTACTTCATTTCGACAAATGCGCCCGGAATAGGCGGCCTAAAAATAGATACTAACCCTAACCTAAACAATGGCTCTCGGAGATCAATGGCACCGACGCTCTTTCATTCCTTCGACAGCGACAATGCAGGGCCTTTGATACCCTCTCTATGCTCTGTACCACTACCAGGATACTCACAAACTATTTCGTAGAAGATGCCTCCTGTGGGCATGCACTATGATTATGCCAATAATCGGTCAGTCGCGTCGTCTCCACTGAGCCACTGCTGCTGATCACAAAACAATAGATACACAATGGACTCGCCCGACTCTTTCTTTCGCGCAACTATACAACCACCCACCGAGGACTCTTCTGAGCACACACCACCGTCACCACCTTCTAAACATCGACGGAGCGTCGCTCGACCCTCGCAGGGCCAAGCACCATCAGGCTCCACCCATTCTCAGTCTTACAAGCGTACTAGTACAAGTCATGGGCCGTCACAACACGTTCGCAAGGAACGCGAGAGGCAGCTCGCAAATACCCCGAGAGAGGCTCTAATTCACCTAGCTATTAGCAAGGAGCACGATGCACGAGAAGCTAAGCATCTGCTGACCAGTGCGATACTCCAGGTCGAGTCGTTGAGGGATAGGCTGAGGCAGGAAGAGGCAGCGAAAAGGGCTTTGGAGGAGGAAACTCGTGCTCTAGGGCTAAAATCCACAAAGGCTATCCTCGATGCACAAAAAGAGGCCCTTAACGCCAAGGAGGAGATCGCCACTTACAAGCTGAAATGGGAGAATGCCGAACGCGAGTTGTACGTCCAAAACATACATGTGTTGATCGTATTGGCTAATTTGCCGTAGGAAACGAGCCAAGGACGTCGTCAGGATTGTCGAAAAAGAGCGCGATGAAGCCGACAGGGCACTCATTCGCGCTCGCACCACCGCACGGAGTCTCAAGGAACAGAACATTCTCCTGCAAGCTCAAGAAGAGGGTCGCCGACTAGGCTTTGAGGAGGGTCTGCGTCAAGGCCGACTCCTTCAGGAGGCTATGCCAATCGAGCCTGAGCCAGTCATCGTCCCCGAACCAAAACCAAAAGAGCGCAAAGGCTCCGTCGACTCCGAACCCTCCTCCTCAAAGCACAACTCTCGGCGACACAAGCATAAGTCCCACGAAGCCGAGGCTGCAATTGAAGCTCTCAATAAGAACTATGAAAACGAGCTTTTGAGGATGCGAATGCAGCTCAAGCAGACTGAATCTGAGCTGGAGAGAACCGTTCAGGAAAAGAAGAACGCGGAGAGGGCACACCAAGAGTTATTGAAGGCGCAGGATGAGCTTCGAAAGCGCGATTTGGAACGCGAGAGAGAGAGGATGGCTGCGGAAAGAGAGAAGGAAGAGCTGAGAAGAAGGGAGTCGGAGAGAGTCCGGAAAGTCAAAGACGAGCTTCGACACGAGTATGAGAGGGAGTTGAGAGAGGTGGAAAGGGAGAGAGAAAGGACGGAGAGAGAGAAGGAGAGAGCAGAGAGGGAGAAGGCAGAGCTCGAAGCTAAAATGCGAGAAGAAGTTGAACGCGAACGAGAGCGGTTGAAGAAAGCTCAAGAGGAGCTCGAGCGCGAAAAGGAGCGCGAACGCGAGCGGGAGAAGGAGACCCTCGAGGAAACGACCGCCGTCATCACCGCCGCGGTGACTGCAGCCATCGGCGCGAGCAACGCCTCCACCTCCCATGCCGCTAGCCCCGAAGGACCGCCCTTCAAATCGCAGGACTACCAACGCCTCCCATACATCCCCATGCCCGCTCCCCCCGTCGAGGCCATGGCGATGCCCGCGCCCGTCGTCATGCCCGCGCCCCCAAGCACCACTCCAGGCCCGTTCGGCGTCCCGATGACCAACTCGGTCGGGTCCCAGTCGGGCAAGGGGCATAGGCGACGCGACTCGTTCTCGTCCGTCGCGTCGACGGCGCAGTATGATATGCTCCAGCCGCCTGCGGGACGGGATAGGGGGTTGGGTGTCATTCCCGAGGATGCGAGTGTGAGGGCGCCGAGTCCGAGCCATGTTGGGCCTGCGACGATGCCGATGCCTAGTGTGCCCGGGTGGGCGAGTAGTGGGAATAATGAAGGATGGAGGTCGAATGTAAGTTTGCTAGCTGGCTATTTTTGAAATTGGATTGACTAATGGTTTTTGCTTTTTCCATAGACACCTGGCTGGGGAACGAGCTCCCTCCCCGAGGCTGCTGTAAGCGGTGGCGCTCCTCAGTGGCCTGAACCGACTATCCCAAATGTCGGGGGCGTCCCTCGCACAGATTCAGGACCCCAGTTCCCCGAACCGAGCGTGCCTAATATCGTCGGAGGAGCACCCTCCAAGTTCCCTGAACCAACCGTACCCAACATCGTTCCAGGACGGACACCTGGGAGTGGTCCTCCTGGAGCAGCAGCCCTATTCCCCGAGCCTACGGTGCCCAACATCGTCCCTGGACGACCTGCATCACGCGCAGGAGGAGGTGCCCAGTTCCCTGAACCGAGCATCCCGAACATCGTGCCCGGAAGAACGCCCTCTACTGGTGCAAGTGGTGCAGGCGCTCCGCTCTTCCCTGAGCCGACTGTGCCTAACATCGTCCCTGGGCATGGACGGTCGCCGTCTGGGAGTGTGAGTGCGGGAGGGGCATCGTCCTTCCCTGAGCCGACGATCCCTAATATCGTTCCTGGGCGGACGACATCGCAAGGGTCGGGTCCTGGGTCGCAGTTCCCAGAACCGAGTATTCCGAATATCGTCCCCGGGCGGTCGCCTTCGAGGGCTGGAGGCGCGGCGTTCCCTGAGCCTACTGTTCCCAATATCGTAGGAAGGAATGGCTCTGTAGGAAGTGGACCTGGAGCGCAGTTCCCTGAACCTGTCGTGCCGCATATCGTTCCAGGAAAGGGCACCTCACGAGCTGGAGGTGGAGGTGCCGGGTTCCCGGAGCCCACTGTACCAAATATCGTCGGAGGACGTCCGCCCTCAAGAGCAGGTAATGCGGCGTCCCCTGGTTGGCCAGATACAGTTGTGCCTAGTATAGTCGAAAGACCGCCTACGAGGGGTGCGAACGCTACGCCTGGGTGGCCATCTCCCGGTGGCGGGGTTGTCGGAGGAGGGGGAGGGGGAGGAGGGTGGGGTACTGGGGCACCCTCGAGCCCTTATTCAAATCCGAACTACCTCGCCCCTTCGGGTCCGAACCCGCTCTTGCGTAGGGGATCGAGCGGAAGCAACAGTTCTTACGAGATTAGGATCGAGCCTCCTGTACGTGTTGAGTCCTCGTGTTTTTCTCTTCTTCATTGTTTCCTTTGCTTCTCTGATTTCTTATCTTGAATTTTACTAACCTGCTCTTTCTTTGTATTTTGAACAGTCGCGTCCTAGCTCAGGTACCAATTTTGGAGCGGACGACCCTAGTGGGCGCTTCCTGAGTCCAAACCACACGCCCGTCTCTTTGCCTTCTACTCAACCGCGCAACAGCAACAGCAGCGGCGGATGGGGTGCTCCGAGCGGACCACCCACACAGCCCAATTCCCCAGCGGTCATGACTGGACCTATACCGCCCAACTTCGTCCCTCAGACATTTACGGACAGGAATGGGGTCTCTACACCAATTTGGCAGAACAACTCGCTGCCTGGCTCGACTGCGCCTGTTATTCCTGGTGTCACTACCTCTTCGGGCTCAGGGAAATATGGGAATCCGCTGCATAAAGGTAATGACGACGAAGGACCGCCTGTGTTCCCCCGCTCGCCCAAGTCGCCTAATAGGCGCTTGTCCGGCACACCTGCACCCGGTGTATGGGGTTCTCGAGCGGGTAGTGGTGGCGGTATGACGCCCGCTACGTCGACGAGAGACCTTCCGGGTGGTGGGAACCGCTCGTCTGTGTTTGGTGGTATGGGCGTGATGGGCTCGCCTATGCAGATGCCTGAGCCGTTCATCCCACCTCCGCCTGAGGAGATCGAGGAGGACAATGGGTTTGATCAGACGACGCTTCAGAATACGATGACGAATGCGACTCTTGGGAAGAAGACTGGTGGTGGAGGGAAGAAAAAGAAGAAGAGGTAATGGTGTTGACCTCTTTTCCGCTATGTGCTTGAACCGGGAAGTTTGGAGGTTTGGATTTTGTTTGAATTGTTGTGTTATTTTTCTATCATCTATGGTGGATTGCTGTGTTCGGATTTGTTCGTTATCTTGTGTTATTTTTCATGTTTATACCCTCACTATACCCTCTTGAGCATGGATGGGTTGCTTTTCTGATTAGTTAGTTTAGTTCTGTGCTGTGCTGTATGCAGTTTGTAACTTGTAGTTTGTTGTATGTACTTCACTTGTTGTATGTAGGTTCAAGAATACAATACTAACATGAGATTGTGAATCAAATCCCAGTAAGCCGACGACGCAAATTCCGCAAGACAAGACGGGTACAGTTCATCCTATCGAACGACAGAAAGGAGGCTCGAGATTGGTTGACTCGAGTCATTCGCCTCGAAGGCGTGCAGACGTGTCGGAGAAAGTGATCGGAAATAAGAAAAGCGCATATCGGCCGAAGAGCCGACACGCGCGGAATAAAAAGTTGTGGAGAAGCCGTGGTTCAAACCAACGTTTGCTGTCCTCCCCACCATGGCTTCCATCGCTCGTACTGCCTCCCAGTCTCTCCGCGCTGCCTCTCGTCGTGCTGCACGCACCCTGCCCACCGTGGCTGTCAAGCCTGCACAGGCTGCCTCCTACTCTCTCCTCTCCAAGGCCGCTGCTGCCAAGGCTGCTCAACGCGCGCCTATAGCTGTGAGTCACAACTAAAAAATTTCGACTAAGGCAATATTTACTGACTTTAACTCAAGGGCACGCGTGGTGTCAAGACCCTCGACTTCGCCGGCACAAAAGAAACCGTCTACGAGCGCAGTGACTGGCCCCTAGCCAAGCTCCAGGACTACTTCAAGAACGACACTCTCGCTCTCATTGGCTACGGCTCGCAGGGCCACGGCCAGGGTCTCAACGCCCGCGACAACGGCCTCAACGTCATTGTCGGTGTCCGCAAGGACGGTGAGAGCTGGAAGCAAGCCGAGGCTGATGGCTGGGTGCCTGGTGAGACCCTCTTCCCTATCGAGGAGGCCATCAAGAAGGGCACCATCATCATGAACCTTCTGTCTGATGCTGCCCAATCGCAAACATGGCCTACTATTGCCCCTCTCATCACCCCTGGCAAGACCCTCTACTTCTCCCATGGTTTCTCCGTTGTCTTCAAGGAGGACACCAAGGTTATCCCACCCAAGGATGTTGATGTTATCCTCGTCGCTCCCAAGGGTTCTGGACGCACTGTCCGAACTCTCTTCAAGGAGGGTCGTGGTATTAACTCTAGCATTGCTGTCTGGCAAGACGTCACTGGCAAGGCTAAGGAGAAGGCCATCGCCCTCGGTGTCGCTGTCGGATCTGGTTACCTCTATGAGACCACTTTCGAGAAGGAGGTCTACTCCGATCTCTACGGCGAGCGTGGTGTCGTAAGTTCTATCTGCTACACCAATTTGCTCTTGACGCTAATCGGTACTTCCTATTTTCAGCTCATGGGTGCCATTCGTATGTCTCAGGCATTTTCCACTTCAAGTAATGCGTCACTGACTATGTTTTGCAGAGGGTCTGTTCTTGGCTCAATACCAAGTTCTCCGCAAGAACGGCCACACCCCGTCCGAGGCCTTCAACGAGACCGTCGAGGAGGCTACTCAATCCCTCTACCCTCTGATCGGACAGAAGGGGTACGTCTAATTATAGCTCTCACCCCGCATCCAATCACTGACCGGACGTTAGAATGGACTACATGTTCAACGCCTGCTCAACCACCGCCCGCCGTGGTGCTCTTGACTGGGCCCCCGTCTTCGAGAAGGCCAACGTCCCCATCTTCGAACAGCTGTACGAGAGCGTGAGGAACGGCACTGAGACTCGGAAATCTCTGGAGTTCAACGGACGTTCCACCTACCGTCAAGATCTGGCCAAGGAGTTGGCTGAGATTGACAACCAGGAGATCTGGAGAGCTGGTATGTGCCAAGGCCATTCTATGTGGGAGCGTATACTGATCATACTCTTTCGTGTAACAGGCAAGGTCGTCCGTTCGCTGCGCCCTGACTACAAGCCTGAATCTGAGTAATTTCGTGGACGAGGATGTTCTACCAAAAGTACTTAACGGTACACGATCTTAGTCGCATTCATCTGTACATTAGATATACCAAGTCATTTATTCTGCTCTATATATCTTTCAACCTTTGGACAAAGGCTATGTATCATTGCTGCCACCTTCTGCCACCCACTTGAGCTTTTTTTAGATCGACGCGGTACTTTGTGCTGATGACCTCAAGTCAGCGCGCTCTCACAATCTCTTGACCTTGTACCATCACCCATCCTGTATCCTCTCAAACTCATGATCACTCCCGGGACCTCATAACTTAACTTTTACCTTGTATATCACCATGGATAAAGACAACCGAGATGATTTCACTTTTGCAAAGCTTTCAGACCTGAAGTTGCCAGTCACGTTCCGAATGTGAGCCATAGCGCGTCATATCTGCCTCCCTACCTTGACGAACAAGCACAGATCACAATTAGAAGGCAACCGCAAGCCAAGGTCATTCACTGAACTGCTGGAGAACCCCGAACTACGCTTTCATGGCGTGCAATCTTCGTACGTTCCTCCGGAATTCGGACTGTGTTGTGGAATAACCTCAAGCTTGAAGTACACTTTCAGATCTATACGTTACGTGCCAATTGGTGGCGGATAACAAGCCTTTGACGATACCCTTTCGAACTGCTTTTAAAGCCTTCAAGAATTCATATACGTGCGTCGTCTTCGTACTGTGCGCTTGTCTGAAGGCACTCAATCGCTGAATCGTTGTTGTCTCCCGCTGCCTATTCTAGGTGGAACGAATGGATCACATTTCCGATACGATACTGCGATCTACCGCTGAGCTCACAGATAACATTCACTGTCTGGGATATTGCTGGGCCGAGGAAGGCCATTCCTGTAGGAGGGTCGACGTTTAGATTATTTGGAAAGAAATGGTACGCTGTGCCACTCCTAGGATGCTCAGTTACTCAGACTGACTCGACATAACTGCGCATACAGGACGCTGCGAAGAGGGAAACATAGACTGCTCTTATGGCCTGGTGTCGAAGCAGATGGATCTGTCGAGACGACGACACCGAGCAAATTGGTCACCCAGGACGAGATGGGTAGATTGGAGAAGGTCAGCAAGTTGTATCTGCCGACAAGCAGTTACTGACATATTGGTATAGCTTGTGAAGAAGTACGAGAGAGGCGATCTGCCAAAGTCGGAATGGCTAGACAAGTTAACGTTCAGGAAGATGGAGGAGATCCATGCGGTAGGTTGCCCAGGATTTTGGTGTGGTGTCAGTGCTAAACGCGCATTGTTTGATGTAGGCTGAGACGGAAAAGTCAGAAAACTTGTTTCTGTATATCGACCTACCTAGATTCGACTTCCCCGTGATATTCAGCGAACCCTTAGGCCAGGTAAGCCCTTGGACAGGACCCTTACATCTTAGTGCTCATTCTCATTATCATTCCTAGGAAACGCCTGTGACTGCTGCTGGGACATCCACTTTACCCACCATCGTTCAGACACCCACGACACCTTCAATATCATCTGCCTTCATCAGCGATCCCAGCTTGTGGAGTGTCGTCGACCCCGATATCGCCAACGAAAACCCAGTCGAGGATAAACATCGTCGTCTAGTGCGAAGTCACCGAAGTAGTCCCTATGACAGGGAACTCAAGCCCAACGCGAAGATCAGGGACGAGCTCGCAGTATGCATATGCATTTTAAAATTGCGCACTCTACCCAGGCTGACCAAAATATCTTCAGGTCATTCTGAATTACTCACCGAGTCAAGTCCTCACTTCGGAAGAAAAGGATCTCATCTGGAAGTTCAGGTTCTACCTAGCAAGGGATAAGAAGGGCCTTACGAAGTTCCTCAAGTCGGTGGCATGGAAAGATTCTGCAGAGGTTAAGCAAGCAGTAGAGGAGTTACTTCCTCAGTGGACAGAGATCGATATGGACGACGCTCTAGAACTGTTAGGGCCTGGCACCGTTGACTCGCGCGTTAGAGCGTTTGCTGTCAAGCAGCTTAGTCGTGCGGATGATGAGGTATGAAACTGGCTACCTATGAGATTCAGAAGATCTAAATGTTCTGCAGGAACTTCTGCTGTATCTGTTGCAACTCGTTCAAGCACTCAAATTTGAAAGTGCTGCAGCTGAGCAGCGGTCTTCAAGATCAGCAACTACCGCTATTTCCTACGATGACAGCGGCCTTTCCGACTTCCTCATTGCGAGAGGAGTTGCAAACCCTGTGCTAGGAAATCGGTTGTATTGGTACCTCATGATGGAAGTGGCGCTTGAAGATCGTGTTATGGCCAAGATGTATGGGAGAGTGGTCTACAAGTTCATGAACAAGATTCTAGAGGTGCGTCAATTTTCTTTTTTTCCCCCAAGGAAATGAGACTGAATTTCAGACAGTCAGAGAACGGTTCTGAAAGACGCGAGACTATGCGCCGCCAAGGACTTTTAATCGATACGCTGGCAAAGCGTGCACGAGAATTGCGTACCTCGAAGGATCCTCGCCCAAAGAAAATCGAGAAGCTGCGTTCGATCATATCTGACTCCAAGAACGGTCTTGCCTCCATGGATCCACTCCCTCTTCCGCTCAACGCCAAAATCGAAGTGACCGGCATCATACCGGAAAAGTCTTCCGTATTCAAGTCGAACATGTTCCCGCTCCTTCTCTATTTCCAGCGATCCGACGGCGGTGAATATCCTGTCATGTTCAAGGATGGAGATGATATGCGGCAAGATCAACTTGTAATCCAGCTTTTCACGCTCATGGATCAGTTGCTGCGGAAGGAGAATCTCGACCTGAAGCTGAGCCCTTATGACGTTTTGGCGACAGGCCCGAATCAGGGTATGGTCCAGCTTATTATTCCGAGCAAGACCATTGCAGCGATCATGAGCGAGTTTGGGAGTTTGTTGAACTATCTGAGGGCGCATCATCCTGATGAAGGTAGCGTCGGGACTTCAGGTGTGGAGCCCAGTGTCATTGACACCTTTGTGAGGAGTTGTGGTATGTCTTGTGTATAAATGCTCCTCCTTTGGTCACTGATCCGAATCCCATAGCTGGATATTGCGTTGTCACTTACCTCCTCGGAGTTGGTGATCGACATTTGGACAACCTTCTTGTCGCTCCAGATGGTCACTTCTTCCATGGTCAGTGGCGTTGCTCGTCTCATTCCACATTGTTGATGACCTAGATTCACAGTTGACTTCGGGTACATTCTTGGTCGAGATCCTAAACCCTTCCCACCACAAGTCAAAGTGTGCAAAGAGATGGTGGATGGCATGGGTGGTGCACAATCTCCGCACTACGCTCGTTTCAAGAACTTCTGCTTCACTGCGTACACTATCCTACGGAAAAGCGCGAATCTTATTTTGAACTTGGTCACCCTGATGGTAGACGCAAACATTCCAGATATCAAACATCGCGATGTGCACGAACAGCTTCAAGAGAAGTTCCGATTAGATCTCACAGAAGAGGAAGCTATCAAGCACTTCGAAGTCTTGCTAAATGAAACTTCTTACATCACTGTGGTACTCGACCGCTTCCATGACTTGGCACAGTATTGGCGAAGTTGATTCTCTATCAAGATTGGACTATCTACTGTACATTATACATTTGCTAGAGTCTTCCAGATTTTGTCTTCTACGGATCTAATAACGGTCGCTTTTGTGTTCAGGCTTGTCATGAAATACGCAACATCACCAAGGGTCCTGTAGTGAATACTGAAGGGAGCACCTCCCGGCGCAGTGGATAGCTGCCCATCTTCTTGGGATACCAATTTTAAGGAGCGGAATAACTCCTGGGCAGAATGCGAAACATATCCTATGAGAGAAAGCAGTGAGACAAAGATAGCTGGTAGGCATAAAGGGCACAAACCTGCACTGTCATCTTGAACTTTGATAGAGAGTACAGAGCCCATTGCCATCGCCTCCTTGACTTGAGGAAGCTTGGATACAGCATTGACAAAATTTGGGTCCCATAAACTCCAGATGGAATTCTTCTCTCCTTCTGCCCAGTTTGCTTTCGCAGCTGCCCACTCTTCAGAAGCTGCTAGTTTATCAACCAGTGCCAAAGTTTCATTGGCGACTTCACATCCAATAGGATGAGCAGTGTATGAGTGTCCATGCAACAGAGCTTCCCCCTTGCTATCACCGAGGAAAGCCTCGAAGATAGACTGGGAAGCCAAGGTCACAGCTAGAGGTAGAAGACCTCCGGTAAGGATCTTCGCGTTGACCGAGATATCGGGATGAACACCGAGGATGGGACCAGAGCTCTCGATACCAATACGGTGGAGGCCAACAAACACTTCGTCAAAGATGACCGGCATACCTGACCAGCTGGATGACTTCCCAGAACGGCGACCTCGTACGGTGTCGATAAGGACTCGCTGGAAGAGAGGGTCAACAAAGAGCATGCCTCCAGCGCCCATTAGAAGAGGTTCTAGCACCAGAGCGGCTAGCTTGGGGCCGCCACGCTGTTGTACTGACGCTAGAGCACGGTCGATGTAAAGGCCATACGCTCTCGCAAGAGGGGTATGGAGGCGATCTTCAACGTCATAGACCCATGGAAGGGACTTCGCCTTCACAGTGTTAGACTGGGAGAAAGATGCGAGGCTTGCGGGGATGTCAATGGATACCTCGGCGTCCTTGATCCCGACAGTCGGCGGATCAAGCCAGTATCCTTTTGCGTCGTGCCATTCACAGGTATAGACACCCTCTTCACAAGCGTCCATCGCTCCAATGGTGTCCCCATGATAACTTCCTTTCAGGCCTAGGATGCCGAGGGATTTCTTTTGGTCGTTGCTGAGATCTTGACCATGTCGCACAGTATAGGCCCTGAGAGCCATTTTGAGAGCCACTTCCATTCCAGTTGAGCCATTGTCCGAAATGAATGCTCGGCTCGCCCATCCTTTGCCTGGACCATCCTTGACGAGTCGCTCCGCCAGTTTCAAAGCAGGGAGATGCACTGCTTGGGGAAACATGACATGGCCATAACGTCCACTGGCGCGGGCTGCTGCATGTGTAAGGGCAGGATGTGCATGTCCGAATGTCTGTGTCCACCACGACGCAGAGCCGTCGAACTGGGGCTGGAGGATGCTGTCTTTGGAAACCGACTCGCTGGTCAAATTCTTGTTTGTTATACTGAAGAAATCGGAGTACGCGCTGTCAATGACAGTGACATCCTTCTCTCCTTGAACAAGACCATGCTGCACGAAAGGCCACCAAATGGAGTCCAGAGCCCGACGGGGCATTGATTCTAATTCCTGCAAGCGCTTTTCATGGCAGGTGTCGAGATGATCGACAACCCGGCCTAATCCATCGCCCGAAGCTGTGATGGAGGTGTAATATTTTTCCGTTGAGGCAAAGTTTTCCGATGGGTCCGGTAGTATCGAGGGTGGTCGTTCAACAGTGGAGACGAAGATTCCTCGTTCCTCGAAATAGGGCTTCAGATACTCTGCGTTTTGATAGTATTCTTCGTGAAACAGTAAGACCGCATCGACAGTGTAGCCGCGCAAAAGAAGGGACTCATACGAGGAGATGGTCGATGAGATTCCCCCAAGGTTTGAGTCCCCAATCAAGATGGTCGGGAGGAAGAGTGGACGATAGCAATCTGCTTGGCTTGTTCCAGAGAGGGCTGGAGAGTGAACGCCTGTTTGAATATCAAGGTTAGTTATATACTGAAGATTGCAAGGGAAATCTTCTGGCAATCATGCCATTGAAGCAGTCTCACCTCCGGCAGTCTCCACATACATATGAGAATACCGAGGCGAATTCATGGCATGTTCCCTAATGCGGTTTGCAATCGAACTGACCACAGTATCATCCGATGGTGGCTGAAAGAAGATGACTTAGTTCAATGGACGAGGACACGAACGGAACATCCTTACGGTACTGTCACCAGTGATATTTCCCTTCAGTTTGACAGCGAGATGTGGACTAACCGGCTCGTCGTATCGGAAGAGGCACTCGGCATGGACTGATTTTGCAAAGCCTTTCGTATACCGCGTAATATGACTGAACGTTGCGTTGAGTTCAGGGGTACAGCCTAGAGGTCTGCAGAGCGCTCACTAGTCGTCGGCATCCGTCAAGGGTCCGGTGCTGACTGGCTTGAGATAGAAGACATCTTTTCCTTTTTGTGCTGAAGCGCGAACAAGGCCGGTAGTGAGTATCGTCTTTCCGACATTCGTATTCGCACCAAAGACCTGGTGCACGCGAAATTGCTTGAAGAGAGAGGCCATAGCAGTAATTCTCGAATTCACATATGGAGGTGGTTCGGTGGTTCGACGCAGAGCGATGTTCAAGACGACATGGAGAATAGTACGTAGGAGAACAGAACGTTGGGGTTGCTCGGAGTCCAATGAAATTCAACGGGATGTCGCTTCTCTCAGCCGGGTGCTATTTTTGGATCACCACCTAATAGCCTAGCGCGTCTGTGACTACCATCCATTGGGATTCCCAATTCTTTGCCATTTCTACAGTGTATTGCGGCAACTCGATGTCATTTCTGGCACGTATATAGCTGTAAACTACCAAATTATAATCCCCTGTCTATTAGCAAGGCGCCAGCGCTGTATGTGTGCCAGATGCTTTGCCCAATTTGTGGCTCAAGTCACTTGCTGGGTAACAATGATTGTCCGATGACCTGACCGATTGCACGAGAGCAAGCGATGATGCGACAACACCTGCGAGCACAAAAAAGTGACGTGGACGCGTTCTCACCCTGCTTCGGTGCAGCCATGCAAGCTGATAATCGCTCGGCACAGAAGGTCGAACGCGTAAGGTATTCCGATGGCGAAGCACCCAAGAGGATGCATAGCTCAACGCGCGTAAGGATAGCCGTAATTCCGACAGATTACTGCAATTGAGCAGGTGGAAGAAAAGGCCTGGGAATCGTCCGAGTCGATGAAAGCGCTCAGACAGAATTTACGATGGCCGTGGTCGAGGGATTGCACTGCTTCCAGCGCGGGATATGGATGACTGTGGTCGCCTGGTTCCGCGCGTCGGGCCATCTGCGGAATTGCGCTCGGTCAGAGATACTCGCTGCGGCTTTTAGGCCAAGCTCACCTGCTCTTGAAGCCGCCGCTCCTCGTGCAAGGCTCGAAGCTCGGGTCCCACGTACCCCACGGACACCTCCCCGTATAGCGCGTTCTGCTTTCTCGCGTTCAATACGTTCTCTTTCCTCCCTTTTTATCCTTTCTTGTCTCTCTTGCTCAAGTCTCGCTTGTTCTTCGCGCCTCCGACGCTCTTCTTCCTCCTTTTCTCTTTTAGCCCTTTCTATTGCTTCCAGTCTCTCCCTTTCCAGTATTTCTTCGTCCTAATCAAGGATATTAGTAAACTCCTTTATCAAAGCCCAATAAGCGCACCGCTTGAGCACCCTCCCATTGATCGTCGAAAATAAGGCGCGCATACTCCTCAGATTTCGATAAGATGTCAATATATTTGTTTAGAAGAGCATCGGTCTGTTCGACTTGTTTAGCCACGCGCTAGAGAGCCCGGCATACGGCATTAAGTGCATGATCAAGACCACAAGATATTGCAGACATACCTCGTTCGCGGATCCAGTCTCTTCCAGCGCGTCATTGAAAGATTCGAACGCGGCATTTAGTTTCTTCAATATAAACAAGTCGCTTTGAAGCTTTTCTTCCCGAAGCCTTGCAGCCTCCCGTTTGTCCTTTACAGCAACTTCCTGCACAACTTTCTGATGCTCCTCGTCGTCGTCATGCTCGTGGGACTCAGACGTGCTTGCTTGGCTTCGCGTCGGCGTCGATACATTAGGGTCAACTTTCGCCAGTAGACTGAACGGTTGGTTCATGATTGCTGAATGTTCGGAGAAAGAAAGATCAAATGAATCCGAGCTCGTCATCTTGAGTCAAAAGCTAAGCAGGGAGCGAATATCAATACGATGCGATTGAGAAGGCGAAGGAATGTAGTGAAGAGGCTCTGATCATGAATCTGACAGTGATCGCGACTTCAAAGGTGGTGGAATCATGTGATCTATTGTAGCAGAACAATGCCTCTGCTGCAGACTCTAAGTATGCACGGAAGATAAATCCGACCGTAAAACGACAAGAAAATATTTCTATAAGATGCCTTCAGCGCCAGATTTTACTGTTGGGCAGCTAACGGGGCGGGTAACGCTTGACTGTGCTTCGTGACTGCCTCAACGATGTCCACAATGTTTCTCAGCTGCCCTGGAGCATAACGCTCATATACCGTGGGTCGCTTATAACCAACTTCTGCGACTTTAATCTGTAACGGATGAGCGACTGTCTGCCAAACAGCTTTGAAGACAAGCATACCAAAATTTCGGCAGTCAAGCCTTTGATGGGCGACGCAGAAGAACGAAAGCGATGCATACGGTACGCGGTGTTTCCAAGCATTGGCACAATAGAATCGGAAGTATTCTGCAGAGACTTAGAATCTATCAGATGAACAAGGTGACTTGTCGCTCACGTATACTTCTGTTTCGTACGGCCAGTCCTCGCTCCCAATTGGTACTAATGGTTCGCATTTCGCTAACGATGGATCGAGAATGGCTTCGAGAGGGTGACTAAAAATATGTGAAACTTCGCCCTCAGCCGGAGTCAACGTCGAAAGTAGGTCAGGTTTGCTGAGGAAGGCAACCACGGGGGTGACAAGGATCTTGTGAAGTGAAATGAATGGATACAAAAGGCCAAGGGTATGGATGAAAGGGCTCGACAGAGGGAGACCGACTTCTTCATTAGCTTCCCGGAACTAGCAAGAGGCGTGTTAATTGCGGTCAGGAGGCAGGCAAATGTTGTTTGCGAGCATACCGCAGTGAATATCAGGTCAGGGTCCGAAGCATCCTTCTTCCCTCCCGGAAGAGCTGTCTGCCCAGCATGGGTTCTAAGGTGCTTTGACCTGGTAGTCAAGAGGACGCGCAGTTCCCCGTCCCTTTCATATAGAAGAACCAGGACAGCTGCAATCTTCTGCTCCGGGCTGGAGGGACTGCACAGTTGGAGAAAGCATGTTTATTTCGTAGATGCAAGGAGGGCGCGAACGACGGACAGATCTGGGATTTCCAAAGTGTTAAAGTAGTTCGTTAAGGACTTAATGCACGACTGAGACTTCTCGGAAAGAGCGTCTAGTACTTCTTGAGGGAGGATGTGGTCGTTTGACTTCATGGTTTGTTGGCAAGAGAGGAAATGAACATCTTGACACGCAATCATTACCGATTATTACCAGCCCGATCACGTCGCTCCAAATTTAGCTTTTGGGACCTACAACTCGCTTGAAGGCTCGATGCTGCTCGATGGCAGAGGAAACTATACAATATTGCTCGAAAATATCATGAATTCTACACGCTACAGGTACAGGTGATTATATAGAGGCTACAAAGTCTATTGGAAGTAATATTAGCATAGTTTATTGCCAATCATGAAGGTTCTAGGCTCGTCTATTGGTAGAGGAATAAGGGCTACGGTATGAAAGGGATGCCTATGAGGTGTTAGAATATTGAATTAACCAAATCTGATGCTAAAGCAGAACCTGATGGGATAGATGGTGTTAGCTATGACAGTGGACCGCGGGTCGGATAAAAACAACGCACCGGCGCCGAAACCGACTCCGCCTGCAGCAGAATGAGCAAGCTTGAGATGGTATTAGGCACGACGTATGACATGTGAAAGATGTCTGTACTCACAGTGTTTCCTATGCCTCCTCCAAAAATGCCGTGTTTCTTTCCGCCGCTCTGCTGTTGATTTTCGGCCGGCGCAACGACGACCGTGGGTGGCGGGCCTTGAGGCGGAGCTTGATACTGCGGATACGGTCCATTCTGGGGGGGAGGTGCAGGTGGATTAAAGTAAGCATTCTGCTGAGGGTAAGGGTAGGGAGAAGGAGCGGGGTAAGGAGGGTTTTGGTAATTTGGAAAGGAAGGCATCTTTTCGGGATAGGAGGAGCTATTTCTGCTAGGCGTCGGCTTCGGCGTAGATGGGATGGGAGGAGGTAGCTTTTCCACATAAGAAGACGGAAACATTCCCTCCGAGCCGCGAAGTCGACCGCGCCACCACCCAGAGTCCTTGTCGTCGACTACTTCTATTATATCCCCTGCTGCGAAACTCAAGTCATTTGGCTCCTAGAAGAATTTGAAGTAAATCAGAGACTTGCAGCAATATAGAAAGGGTAATGGACTGTTACTCGCCTTCCTGTCCTCGTTATATCCCCAGATAGCTTTAGCCCTGAAGATATAGTCCCTGGAGCCTGGCAGAGGTGGTGGCTGCGGACGAGCGAGACTGCTGACGACGCTTCGGTCGGAGGGGGGCCTGTCGTAACTGGCTGCGGAATCCAGATGAGATAACGGAGATTTTACTACGGGAATTTTGGCAAGTATGTCTCTGGCATCTTCTGGAGAAAGGCGACCCAGCGATAACAAGACAGAAATGTTATCCCTGGTCTGAGAGACAATATAGTCGCTTGCGTCGATTGAGGTCATCATGGTCGGTGGTAGTGGTTGCTCCGTGATGGCCGATCAGCGGGAGCAGTTGGCAAAGCGTGGGACATAAATTCAATGGGAAGACCACGTGACTAGACACCAGATCCATCGCCGCAAGGCGCGTCTCGACTTGGAATACAAAGGCTACTGAACCTGCTTTCCTTTATGCCACCACGATGAACGACTTCACGCCCTTAACGAGACCTGCGCAGTCTGCAGTGACGGCTGATGCAGTAGCGAAGGAATGTCCTTCGGAAGGTTTCAATGTATGACTCGTTCAACTACACCGTGCTGGGTTGTGCACTAAATGAAGTCCTCCACAGTTTCCTACTTTTCGCATGCTCAACAAGCAGGCACGTCTATATCTTTCAGCGCCACTCAACCCTCAGCTATCTACACACTACCATCTGTTCGCGGTTGCAAATTCCAGAGGCTGGTTTGCTGCTGTGAAGTCAGCGTCTTCTGGTTCAGGTCAGTAAATGCCCTCCTTTTACATTCATTTATCCTAACGCTTTGACAGACATCATTCTGTCGCCTCTTGAGGACTTTCGATCTGCTTTTACTGCTGCCAAGCCTGATGACGAGAGCCTTTTTATTCCAAAACGATCTGTGTCCATTCCAACAAAGGCGAACATCATCAAATTTGCCTGCGCGGATTCTCTCCTTCTGGTTGGTTTGGAAGATGGTTCCATTGTCTCGTATGACACCTCCGCAATCCTGACTCCAGGCGCGAATGACATCCAACCGTTAAAGAGAACTCAGCTCCAGGCGTCGCCTCTTCGTCAAATTGTTCCCAATCCAGGTTCAGAACCTGGTCTGAATGAGCTTTTCGCTGTTGTTGGAGATGGCAGGGTACATCTTCTCAATAAAGATTTAGAGTCACAAGGGGGTTGGGCTGCTTCTGACTTGATGTCGCAGCCGATTGCTGGTGAGTCACATTTTCTTCCAGAGTCCCGCGACTCGTATTGACTACCTTCTAGTTGACTGGTCTCCAAAGGGAAAGCACATTGCCATTGGTCTACAGACTGGTGACATCCTGACATTCTCTCCCACAAATAAGGCTGCTCCCCACAAGCATATTCCCTCTACTGTAAATTCAGTCCTTGTATCCCTAAACTGGCTTGGTCCCAGCCACACGTTTCGTACAAGCTACGCAGCACAAGGGGATTTGTCTGCCACGCAACATATTGTAATTCTTGACACGAAGTCTTCAACGGTGTCCTACTATGCCCCCGACCATCCATTCCCGCTAGGGGATCGGACAGATCAAGTCTCTTATGTGATCAGTCTTCCTAAATGGGACGCAGACACCGACGCGAACGAGGAGAACAAGTCGCTCACAGTAGTAGGGGATGTCTCGTCAGTGGATCTGGAAGTCCTGGGCAATATTGGCAACCAATGGTATCGTCAATATCAAGAAAATCCTTTGTCCTTGCCTCTGGATAAATCCCTGGACGACACAATTTTGGTTGCCCTTGAATTTGACTTGACAGACTCAGCCAGTGGGCAACCAGTCATGTACGCATATCTCAACGATGGTACTGTTCAAGGATGGACCGCCGAGCATAACAAACCTTATCGAGGAATGGCGACACCTGCCGCTGTACCTATGAGTGCCGTGCCCTCCACTTCGGAGATGGCAATTGAGAGCCTAGAGCCTGGCAAAGATGCAGACATGGATAGCTCAGCAGAAGCTGCTCCGGCCCCAGCCCCAGCTCCCGCGTCTAGCGTATTTGGTCAGTCAAGTTTTGGTCAGCCATCACCATCGCCTTTTGGTGTACAGAAAACCAGTGCGTTTGGACAGACAGGCTTTGGAGGTCAGACATCCACAGCGTTCTCATCAGCCTTTGGTCAGGGCTCAGGAGCCTTCGGTCAGTCCGGTTCCACCACCGCAGATTCCTCTAAGCCAGCAAGCGGTTTTGGCGCCTTTGCATCAGCCGGTAATGCGTTCAGTGGGCTGTCGTCCGGCAGTAGTACAAATGTGTTTGGAACCAGTAGTTTCGGAAGTCCTGCAGCAAGTCCATCGCCGTCACAGACGCCACCAGTAACTCGTGAAGCTTCAATGTCAGATGCTGCCCCAACTTTAGGAGGAATGTCTTTGGGGAGTTCCCATCCGACTGACCCGAATGCAGTAAACAGTATGTTCGGTTCGTTCTCGACAAACCCTCCCCCTGCTCAAAAAGAAACGAGTCCTTTTGGAGGAGGATCAATATTGAAACCTGCCACTGGGTTTGGGGCTTTTGGTAGCTTCAAGACGACCGGTGCTTTTGATGCTAACAAGAGCACTACGACGGCCACTACGACGGCCTTCGCTGCTCCTTCTCAGCCCTCGGCTCCAGTCTCAGGATTATCTTCAGGTTTTGGACAATCCGGGTTCGCCTCCCCTGCCTTTGGAAAGTCCTCGTTCGGTCAACCTGCTTTTGGACAGACCGGCTTCGGCTCGACTCCGGCGCCAGCAACGACCACCAGCGCCTTTGGATCATCGAGCTCATCCGGAGGCTTTGGGGCCTTCGCCTCAGCTAAACCTGTATTTGGGACATCTGCACCGCAAACCCCGAAGGCAACAACACCCGAAACTGATGCTAAACCGAGAACGTCTGTTTTTGGGACACCAACGGCGACTCCATCTGCAAGCACGTCTGTGCAGTCGGCGAGTATTCGAGCAGCCGACATGGAAAGTCCGCCTATGTCTCCTACGAAGGCCACTGTTCCCTCTCCTCCGTCGTCACCAGAACCTGTATTCGGGAAGCAGAAACCAACGTCGCCAACTACGCCTGCGCCCAGTTCAGGAGCTTTCGGGAACATACAGACAACGCCCTCAGCTTTCAAACCTGCCACTGGCTTCGGGGCATTTGGAAGCACAACACCCACATCTTCGCCATTCTTCAAGAAGCCTGAAGAGACGCCTTCGGCTTTCTCGGCCTTTGCCTCTCCGCCACCTGCAAAGACCCCTACAACGGGCTCCGGATTTGGGTCAACATCCCTCCTTGGAAATTCAGTTTCTGCCTTTGGCTCTGCATCAAAGCCGGCGCCAGTCACCGCTCCAGCAACAGGTGCGTTTAGCGCCTTTGGCGGTACTTCGACTGGATTTGGTGCTTTCGCCGGACAGAAGACCTCATTCTCTGACCTTCTCAAGACTGGAGGAGAGGAAGTGAAGGACCCCGTCAAGCGCGATACATTTGCTCCTGCAGCGCAGTCCTCAGAGGAGCCCAAAGCCCGTACGTCCGTCTTTGGTACTCTGTTGAAGAAGGAAGAGACGACGCCTTCCCCGGCCACTCCCGCTCCGCCACGTGAGGAAGTGAAAGAAAGGCAGAAGACCGAAGAGCCGGAAGTCAAGGAGAAGGAAGACGAGGCTAAAGAAAAAGCAGATGACAAGAAAGTCCGGCCTGGCCAGTCTGTCTCGACAGTGTCGGATGAACCGTCTTACGCCTCCATTTCCGCTTCTTCTGCAGCCAGTTCATTTGTTGAAGTCGGTGAAGAGAAAGAAGACGAGGCAGCGTATGAGGAAGAAGAGATACCTTCTGACGAAGATGCAGAGCACAGTGGTGATGATCGTGATTCTTTCCTGTCGGATGATCTTGAAGAATCGTCATACAAGGACGGTGATTCGGCTTTCGAAGATGAGGAAGATGAGGAAGCAGAAGAGCCTATCTCTCCGTCGAGGGAACCTCCTTCTCCCTCCCGTTCTCCTACAGCGACTCCTCAGGAAATCCCTGCAATTGAAGTATCCAAGTCCCAGGAAGCAGAAGACGAAGCTACGCCTTCGAAGACTGCTCCAGTTCGTGAGCGAAGCACCACGCCCCCTACTACTCCAGCCAAGGATACGAAGTCTATATTCGGTCCTAGCCCAGCCTTGGCGACGCCTGGTGGTCCTTCCCCTGCTCCAGGCCCTTCAGGTCTTGGATTGGGACGCCCGAGCACTCGACCAACGCGCAGTTCGCCCCTGGCAAACGCTGTCGTTCCGGCTGAAGAGGAGGAGGAAGGCGAAGAGACAGAAACCAAATCTCCTCCAGCAAAGCCTGCAATTTCTCCTAGGCCTATCTTCGGTAAATTACCTCTTGTGCCAAAGGAAGAAGAGGAGGAGGTCCCTCAAGGCCCCGCGAACAAACGACCGAAGACACCTCCACTACTTTCTACGATTTCCTCGCCAGCCCCAGTCCCGAGTACTCCTGTTTTAGCCCCAGCCGTTCCGCCAGGACCAACAAAACCTGCAGGTGTTACCACATTGCCCTTCGGCCTTGGTATGCAGCCGGCTGCATCTTCATCTTCGCCTAATTTCTTCGGAAAACCAAGTGAGAAAGATGTTACACCTTCTGTCAAGCCTGAGTTCCCGCGGTCGACGACAGCACCTCCTGCTACCGGTCTAACAAGCCTTTTCGGTGCGGCGCCTCCGCCATCGACATTTGTGCCACCCAGTGCCACCTTACCGCCTTTCACACTGAATGCAAAGAGTCCGCCTGTCTTTGGTGGTGCAAGCATCTTCGGAGCGGCAAAATCTCCTCCCTTGCCATCGTCTCCTGCCCCAGGCCTTTTCGGAGGTAAATCAGCTTCACCTCCGTCGTTGCCCTCTGGCGGATTATTTGGACAGAAGGCTTCTCCTCCGATGTCGGTGTTTGGTCAGCCCTCGTCGTCGCCTTTTGCCCCCAAGGCAACGGCTCAGCCTGCTCAGCCTGCTCCCCAACCCTCAGCCGAGGCAGTTCTCGAAGAAGGAATGCAAAAGGAGTGTGCTAACTTGGTGACTGTCCTTGAAGGCGAATTTGCCCGAGTATGTATGCTTATTTGTATGTCTATCCTGTCTTACTGATTTTCTGTCCAGTTACGCAAGGTTGCTCAAGAAAGCGACCGGAAATTCCGTGAAGCTGGAATCCCTGCTGGGAATGGCGTCAAGCCGGAAGACGCTCCAAATTGGGCACCTGGTGATCTTAAGTATTTCACTCAAGTCCTGATTCAGTGTCAGAAAGATCTTGAAGAGCTATCGTCTTATCGAGAGAAGGAAGTGAAATTGCTGAAGGAACTACAGACCAGTATGCTGAAGGGTATGATTTATATCCGTTTAGTAGATGACCTTCACTGATTTGTTTTGTAGCCGTGACCAGAAAAGAGGAAATTGCAAGGTTCAACAAGGCTAGAAATGACAAAGAATTCGCCAAGATGTTGAAAATGAGGTCTCTGGGCCCTGAGCATAGTGAAACACAGTCAAATCTGAGGAAATCTATCCGAGTATGTCAATGCAGGGCAGTACCTCCTCTTGTCACTGACATGATCATTTAGACGATTCGAGACCGCGTCCAGAAGCTTGAGGCTCGCTTGCAAGAAAACAAGAAGAAATTAGCCCAAGCTACTTCACGTAAACCAAAAATGAGGTATGTCACCGGCATGTACTCGTACTCTTTCGAAGATTAAATGCGTGTTCTAGGCCTCCGACGCTCGACACGATCAACAGGACATATCGAAACATCGAGCTTACGATCGAACAACAGAGCGAAGACATTGCAGAGTTGGCCTCGAGGATAGAGAAACTCAAAATAAAGGAGAGATTCGCTTCATCAGCCGGTAATGAAGAAGAGTTGGCTGGTCTCGGACGTCGCAGACCGTATAATGTTACACCCAATGTGGCCGTCACTACTGCTGCTGCACTGAACGCCGAGAGGTCTGCACACAGGCTCAGGAAGGCGCTTCTGTCTGTGCGGAAAGAGCCTCTGCTTAACAAGAAAGTCCTGGAGGCACCTCCCGCACCCATGGCGTACAAAACACCTCAGAAGCCGAAGGACAAGACACCTTTCGCGACTCTGACTCCAGGTGCGGCGTCCCTCTTCGGAGAGCCGGTCACACCTTCGAAGCCCCTCTCGACACCGAGTTTCATCCCAATTCCTGGGCTGGATAATCTGCCTGAAGACAACTTCAGCCCTACAGGACCATCGCCGCTCCATGGACGTCGTGGTGCGACCGTACCAAAGAAACATCAAAGCGTGGCTCTCAGGAAGAGTGCTGGCTCCGCCGCTCCTGTCACTCCACCGCCTCCTTCTGACTTTGAGTGGGGACCGCTTCCGAGCTTCTCTTCTTCCCCGCCTTCGAGCAACCTACCGACATCATTTTTCTCTTTTGCCTCAGTGAAGAAGTAAAAGTTTAGGGTGTTTGGTGTTTGGGTGTCATCTCATCGTTAGTATGTAATTTTGTCTATGTAGTATAGCTATCGCAGTTTTATGTCGAATATGATAACAAGCAAGCACACATTGCCCTGCAAGCATTTTTGGTTTTGAGATGGATTTCCATCTGAGTACAAGGATCATGTCTCCTTCGCGGTTTCCTCCTTCTCTGACAGTGCACTTGTTCCCTCTGTTACACCCAGCTCATTTTCCTGCCCCTCTTCTTCTTCTTCCCCTCCCTCATCCTCTCCCGGTCGCAGATTATGCGGATCGTAGATTATCGATTCAAGATGAGCCAGCGCAGCCTATAATCAAGCACAGAGTCGAAAAGCAGACGCAGAGGGAGGGAGAGAGCAAAGGAAAACCAAACAGAAAAAAAGATGTCTAGTATGGTGCATATCGGTTATCATTAACGAAATCGCTGCGCACCCTCCCGACTTCACTGAGTTCCTGGTCCTCGTCTCCGTTGAACGTCTCGAACGTCGTTGGTGCCGACCCGTTGGCGTCGATGAAGGCGTCGTCGAGGTCGTCTTCGTCGTCTTGCGGGTCGGGGTGGAGGGAGGCGCATTGGGAGAGGGCTTCGAAGATGGCTTCGACTGCAAAACGACACGAAGAAATCAGATATTGGACCAAGAAGCAGGTGAGAAAGACACGAAACGCACGCGATTCAGCACTCTGAGGCACGATCGACAGCTCCCTCATCTCCGCTACGGCATCCTCATCATCCCCTGCACCCCCACCCGCACCATTCGCCGTACCATTCGCCGCCCCGTACTGCTCGTCCAGCTGGCAGTATATCGACGGGCCCGACTCGCCTCTCGAGACGGCGTGCAGCGTGATGGCGGGGTACTCGACTTGGAAGCCGGTGCCCGCGTTGGACATGAACACGAGAACACTAAACGAACAGACCCACATCAAAGTAAGCACAAGGATAGCTTGAATCAACGCGGAGAGAAGGACAGAATGAGAAACAGAAACAGAAAACCCACCTCGTCAAAACGAACAACGTCCCCCGCCTCGTCCCCTCGTCCCCAAATGCCTCATGCGGCGGGTCAAGCGAAATCGTCACATTTTCTTCTTTATGTCTGATCACAGCCGGGATGTCGTTGAACGAATTCGGCGTCGAGCCGACGATCGTCGCGTGTTCTTCTGCGGAGACGTAGTGCGGTACGGTCGTGATGGGGGTGATGGCAGGCATGCTCGGTCGCGTCGAGTTGGCGTCGAGGGAAAGGGAAAGGGAAAGTGGAAACTGAATACGCGGTCTGATTGATTTCCAAGTCGAGTGCAATCAAGCGCCTGTGCACAGCCACAAAACGGATACTCAATCTGATACTGAATGTGGCTGTGCGGAATACCGAAAACTCTGCAAAAAATCCAACAAAAATCCTGCAGAGCCACACAAAATCGACGAAAATTCCAAATGTATTCGTCAAAGACAGTCAATATACATAAACATATATACATGTCTACTCTACAACAGACAACATTAAGTTGACATAAAATTCTCCTTTACAGCGTCCCAAGTCCCGACTCTGGGTCGGACCACAAGCTCTCTGAGTCTCAAGACAGCGAATAAAAACACAAGCACTTCCTCACTTCCCCGGGCTCTCAACAGTGATATCATCCCCGTCGTTCGATATCGAGCGGTACACGTAGTCCCTCGTGCTGGGCGAGCGCGACCGATAGCCTTCGCCGATGATGGGCGTGTGGACCAGAGCGATGTCTTCCTCTGCTGGATTGACCCGGCTGAGGAAGAAGACGACAGAGTACAGGATGCAGGCTGCGAGAGCGAAGATGGCTTCGGGGTACCATGCGACAGTCGAGCTATAGGTGAGAGCATAGATTGATGGCTTAACGGCTCTCAGTCAGAGGACGATTCATACAGGTCGAAAGGCAGGACTTACAGAAACAATATGCCCAATAGCAGACAACACCCCCAACGCCCCAAACAACGCCCCCACCTCCGAGCCTCTCCCACAAGCATGCAGACAAACCGCGCCAAGGGAGTGCAGCGCCGGATTACCTCCCGACGTGAACGAGGACAGGCAAGACAGTGCGTAGTACAACGGCTGCGAATTATGTGACGTCAGCGCGACGAGACTGTCTGCTAGACCGTCGACGGAGAGGGAGATAGCTGCGAGGTAGCGGTCGAAGTTGAGCTCTGCGGAGATGTCGCGGGCGTTGGGGCTGCTTCCTGGTGCGCTTGTTGATTTGGGCTTCAGGTATGAAAGAAGGACTGAGACGGCGTGTTAACACATGTCCGGTAGCACGAAATAGGGATCCTTACTTGGGAGGAAAACCAAAAGATTTATGGCGCGGGTAAGCCATAAGGTAGACATATAATACCCAAGCTAATGATCATTCAGCACCCGTATCAACAATTCAACGACAACAAAGCCTTACCTGGGCAGTTGTCCACGAGTAGACATGTTGGGCATAGAGGTATTTAGCCGAGTAGACGCCCTGCACAACATCATATCAATACCAAGACAAACGGCAAAGCCTCGGCCACTTACCGTTGACACGATATACAAAAACATGCTCAACCCAACAAGCGTCATATTATAATTATACCTCGAAGAACCCGGTATCCTCAGCGGGGTAAACATCGAGATCGGGAGAAGCAGCGCCGAGATAAACTTGGTAGCCAATTGCCTGAGCGCAAGCAAAGGCGAGGTCTTGAACGAGAAGCTGTCTTCCGCCCGCGATTGGGGTGTGCGATCGGGGCGTCTGAGTGATTCGGGGCAGACGAAGATCACGTAGAGGAGGGTGAAGGTGATGATCCCGATGCTGGTGAAGAAGAAGCCGTCGTTGTAGCCCTTGGCTGGGAAGAAGTATCCGCCGAGCTGTGATAGTTTATATATAGTTAGGGTTGGAGAGTTGGGAGAGAGATGGCGAAACTGCCTCACCCATGGTCCAATGGCTAATCCGACGAATACCATGCCTTGGACTGTTGAGAAAATTCGTGAACTAGAGAGAATCAATGAGTATATGCGCGTAAATACGACGCATATATCTTACCGTGAACCATGGCGAGTACAGTCAGAGATGTACCTGGAGCCTTGTTTAGTTTCAAGCACTTTGAATTTGCGTGTTTTACTTACGCATGAACGACGCCATTAAAGGTCGACAAACCCCCGACAAATCCTTCGATAACAGGACCAACGAGGATAAACCTCTCGGCATGACGCCCGAATAAGGAGTCCGGCCTCATGACTAGGACGAATACGGCTTCCCTAAAGCCAGCATCAGCAAGCCAGCTCGAAAAGGCACGGCAGAGAACAAAGACTTGCATCGATAACGCGCCGATGAGAAACGTGGACAAAATTAGTTTCCTTCCATGCGCATCGCCCAGTCGACTCCAAAAGCCAGTCGAAATCGCACTTAAGACGCTCATGGTGGTGACAATTGCTACGTGGGGGGTGAGGATAGGAATAGACGGTGGCAGGAATGGCGCGTACCAGCTTGGATTTTGGCAGCTCGCGCCTGGACGTCGGCGTCCTCGCAACCGTTGAGGAAGGACGTGAGGTCGGTGGAACCGGGTGAGTCCTTACTGAGAGCCCGACAGGCAATGGCCCTGTAGACCTGTATACGTGGCGACATCGTGACGCCGCGCTGTGGTGAAGTACATTAGTTCAATTCGCCAGAGGAGTGACGTCAAGAGACTTACCGACATGGACATGGTAAGCACGACGGGGATCAACCTAGGCGGACAAGCGCATCAGCACGGAACACACAGCAGACACGAGTCACGTCTCACCAGAAGGGGTGGGCCTCCCATGAGAGTCTGCGGAGAAAGGAGCGCGTCCGTGCCATTGGACGGCGCATCCGAGGCGAGTGGGGACTGAGGAGAGACGAGTCCTCAGAGAAGTCATCCGGCGGTGCGGGCATAGTGAGCGGTCACGACCCTGATGGGAAGGCAGGTGTCAGACAAGCTTAGGGGCGAAAGGGAGAGCGCTGTGAGGGACGGGCTGGGGGCAGCGCAGAGGCAGGTTATATACAGCAACAGCGTGCGTGCACTGACAGCTGCTAAATCGACTCTGCCCGGTAGCGGAGGGGAGCCTTGATTCTGGCGTACCACCAGTGCCTCCTTTTATCAGATAAACACATCACGCGGATCTATTTTTTATCTGATAAACATTCCTCCCCGCATGGCTAGACCCTCGCCTATATCTAGCCGGCACCTTCTAATGACTTCCATCCTCTTGCGTGCAGTCCCCAAAGCCCTAGAGCCTCTTTAGCGGACTCCTAGCCGACAAATTTATGTACTGACGGCAGAAATCACAATTTTGACATCCACAAAAGAGTCATCATTTATGCCCACTTGCAGGATTGCTCAGCCGTCGTGGCGTCAGCACGTTTGTCAACGTCCAAAAGGACTGCGCAACGGACAGATGGTCGTCTGTGAGATGAGATGTCTGCCAGGAGCAGAAATAGCCTACGCAGAGTCTCAGGATGCCGATTGGCAGGCCACGGCGATACTGAGTAAATTCGAGTCGCGTTTTTCTCAAACGTGAGGTAAAGACACCTTGCTTGAAGCAAGAGACGTCCCTGATTTGGGCTGCACTTCCGGGCACTGAGAGTTACAGGTACAGAGGTCCGAGGACCTGGATCTACTTGGCAGCTGGCTTTCAGCCACTTGCGTAAGTGTACAAAGTCAATTTCCGGACTCGTGTAGATTAAATTAGGTATCGTCGAGTCGCAGGTCCAAGGGCGCATAGTCACACAATGGTATACAGAAAGGTATGATCTTCGCATGGGGAAAATCCTCAGAAAATAGCGCGCACCAGACCACCACCGATGGCAGATCCTGTCACAACATCATATAAGTCAATAGCCTTCCCAGAAACTTGAATCCACATACCAGCTCCGAAACCAACACCTCCAACTGCCGAGTGAGCCAGCTACAAACACGCGTATCAATCAGCCAAACCCCCAATTCCAAAAGCACCTCAACGCTCACAGTATTCTTGTACTGCCCATACTTGTCCTTCTTCTGCTCTTGACCACTCTTCTCTTGGAGACCTACCGAATTGGTCCCTCCACCAGAAGGCGGCGGGAGATCTGTCCCATGCAGAGCTGCACCGAAGGGTCTGTACGGCTTAGCAGCCGACGGCGCGGGTCCCGGCGCAGGGGCAGGGGCGACACGCTCGACGTAAGCAGAGGGGAACAGACCCTGCTTGCCGTTGACCCTCCCCGTCCACCAGTCGGCGTTTGTCTCTTCCACAATTTCTATGATGTCGCCAGCTTCGAAGCTCAGATCGTCAGCATCCTGTATTTCATCTAGCTTAGCCAGTGTCTCAAAGGGTAATAAAAGCCTTATGACTCACCCCAGTGTACGCCCACAGAGCCTTCGCCTGGGGAACCGCACGAGGCGCAGGGGTAGGCATAGGTGCCCTCGTTGGCATAGGCATCCTCGGCGCCATCGCGCCCACACTATTATCAGCACCAACATTCGGCAGCTTCGTCAAAAACGCAGATGCATCCCTCTGGTTAACGTATCCCTGCGCCAGCAAAAAGTTTACATTCTGCTCGACCTGAGAGACGATGTGCGCGAGCATGGCTGCGGCTTGGGGATCTTGCGGAGACATGCTGGTCGTCGTCGTTGTTAGAGGATAGAAGTAAAGTGGTGGGAAAGTGGAAAGGAGTGGACGCCTTGTGATTGCTCTGAGCAGGGCTGGCCCTGGTTCGCAGACGACCGACCAAAGGGCGGTGTAGTGTGGCTGTGCTAGGTACCGTCGGCTAAATCGGCTTATGTAACGGGTGTTTGCACCTGACTCTGCCGTGACCGCTGCTCGTTCCCGGTTCCGTCTTTCGACTTCAACTTCGAGTTGCTCTCTTCCTCTTCCTCCTTCCCTTGACTAAAATGTCCAACCTTAAAGCATATCTAGCTGAAAAATACATGTCAGGCCCAAAGGCCGATGCTATTCTAGCGAAAACAGGTGGTCTTAAAAAGAAGAAGAGAAAGGCAAAGGACACCCCAGCACCCCCAGTCGGCTTCACTCACATACGCGACGAAGACGCCGGATGGGGTGACACGACCAAAGAAGCGGAGGAGGACGACCTGGCAGAGGCAGTGGTGGCGAACGACCGTGGATTCAAGAAACGCAAAGTCGCAGGAGCAGCCGTCGAGTCGAACTGGATCACAGTCCAAGAAGGCGCCGGCACCGCCAACGGTCAAATCAAAGAAGAAAGCCCCCCACCCGCCGCCGACGAACAGCCCATGATCGTCGACACCACCCCCTCCCCCGCCCCCTTCACCGGCGGCCTCGTCAACGCACAAGAGCTCAAGAAGATGCTCCCGCAGCACAACACCACCGCAACAGAAAAGATGACCGAGGAGGAGATCGCGCTGGCGCAGGAGACCGTGTACCGCGACGCCGCCGGGAAGAAGATCGACACGAAGGCCGCGAGGGCGGAGGCGGCGCGGCTGAAGCGGCTGCGGGAGGAGCAGGAGGCGCAGAAGATGGAGTGGGGGAAGGGGCTGGTGCAGAAGGAGGAGGCGGAGAAGCGGAGGCTGGAGCTGGAGAAGCAGAAGACGACGGCGTTTGCGAGGCATGCGGATGATAAGGAGTTGAATGAGGAGTTGAAGGCCAAGGAGCTGTGGAATGATCCTGCGGCGGCTTTCTTGACGGTGAGTTACGTGGTTTATATGCTTACTTTGTCTGGAGGTCACACATCATTGTATTTAGAAAAAGAAATCGAAGGGTCCAAAACGACCAGAATATACAGGACCACCTCCACCTCCGAACAGATTTGGTATTAAGCCTGGATACAGATGGGATGGCGTTGGTTCGTTAATCCTATCTATTCGACGAGAAAGTTTACTGATTTCATTTCCTTCTTCCAGACCGAAGTAATGGTTTTGAGAAGAAACTATTCCAAAGCATCAACTCCAAGAAACGCAGAGTCGCCGAAAGTTATGAATGGAGCGTGGATGACATGTAGGCGCCGTCATGGTGCAGGGGCGTCGTAGCGAGACTATGCTTATGTCGCGACATTTGTATGCTCTTGGCTTTCTTGACTTGACCCTTGCTAATATATCCTCAGTTACGCACCGCGCATCTTATGGCCACTTGTATGGGTGGGACTGCCATATATCTTCGAAGGGGACTTGGCCTTTCGACAGGCCCGTCATCTGTTGCTTTCNACTTGACCCTTGCTAATATATCCTCAGTTACGCACCGCGCATCTTATGGCCACTTGTATGGGTGGGACTGCCATATATCTTCGAAGGGGACTTGGCCTTTCGACAGGCCCGTCATCTGTTGCTTTCAATGCTCACAGCGGTCTGAAGAGCTACTGGCAGTGGATGTGCTGTCGGCTTTGAGTCTTGCTGGAGCAGTGCAGTCCTTGGGAAGCAATGCTTATTCACTCGTATTGCATACTCCAGCGGTCCGCGTTCATACTCTAGAGTACTTAGTAAGGCCCACTCGCGCCCCTTACCGAGAGGGAGAAGATCCATTACTCCAGAATAGGTAGTCGAGCATGCAGAACACTCGAAATCACGCAGCATCTTCGCTTGGACGAGGGTCCAGGTAACACGGTACTTTAAGTGTACATCCAATCAGGTCGACGATACCGAAGCCAATTTCTTAATTGAAGAACGCGTAATTCGTCCCGAAAAACTCCAAATACGCACTCGTCACCCCGCTCACGTCCAGCCGACTCCACTCTGCGGAAGTAGAATTCACAGTCCACCTCGTGAACGGCCCAGGAGCACCAAATGCAGAGTCCTTCACGTCGTCCGTCTTCTTCACCAGGTCTCCGTTGTCGAAGATGTTCACGACCTTCCCCGATGCGTTGATGGAGTAGCTATGAAGAGTGTTGAGCGGGCTATGCTCGAAGTAATGCGGTACGCCTCGTCGGGAGACAATTGTTTCGTTCCCGCCATGCAGAATGACAGCTTTCATCTGTGGCTCAGGGCCAGTGAATCCACTCTTGGCTTTCAATCCTTGCAGGTAGAAACGGACGCGATATACGCGGACATTCGCGCTGGACTCGAAGTCGCTGCTGAGATTGCCAAGCTTCTGTCTCGGGAAAACAGGGTCGATCGTAAGATCAATGCTCTTAGCAGAAAGGAAGGACTTGAGTTCGTCAGCTGAAAGCCAGCGACGCTTTCCCATTCCTGTATCCCAATTAGCTGGGAACGAAGCAGGTATGCCACTATTCTCTTCCGTGGCTGTCAGGAGGAGGTCCTGCAGGTTGGATCGAATAGTCACCAGCACGTCGGATGTAACGGAAAGAGGTATATCTGAGGTCTGCCCTACAGAGCCTTCCAAACTGAGCAAGTCTCTCGTCTGCAGAATCTTGAAAGTCAGGGCTCGTTGGCCCATGCTCAGGTATCTGTATCAAACTGTCAGACTTCAAGCTCAAATACATGAGATGTGGTCATAGAACAGCTTACCGCATGACACGAGCCCTAGCGTTTTCGAATAATAGCCTGATATAACCCGTCATCACTTCGAGGTCTAGTGCAGTTCCATCAACATTTACTCGATGGAAAATTTCGGTGCAAAGTACCTTCGTTAGTCAATGTGCCCTTCTGTGCCAGATTCTTCATGTCGTTCAGCCTTTGTCGTTCCTGTGACTGGGCAATCAGGCGCTGGATCAACGAATTGTACGCCGTAATGTCGTCATTCCGTGCCTCGAGCGCCTGAATGAAGTCGTCGTACGCTTGCAACAGATCATCTCCACCACCCGTGAATGCCTCGGCCCTGTACTGAGCCAAGATGTCTTGCAATTTTTCCTGTTCCATGATGAGCTTTGGTACGCGTCCATCGACCTTGAACATTCCATTGAGCTCATCTGCTGTAAGCTCGCCAGTGAAGTCCTCCAAGCCAGTTGCGACCGAATTTTCTACCATGTGCATCAGATAGTCCTTGTTCACGGCCACTCCAGCTGCATTACTTATGGTGTCAGGGTCGCCATTGAAATCTGAGTAGAGCTGGCTGAGAGCTTTCCCTGCGCCGCCAACCTTCGACGGTGTAGTGACCACCAAGGACGTGGCGTTGAACAGCTGGCCGATACTGATTCCTTTGGGAGGTGGTCGGGTGACTTGTTCTATGAAGTCGTTGTACTCGAGTATTTCAAGAGAAAATTCCGATGTTTCTGTTCGACTACCGGTCCCGACACCTCGATTCGAATGGCATAATTGGCCAATGACTCGACCACGGTCTTGCGCTCCTCCTCCATAGTGGACAGAGTGCCGTTGATCTTCGAAACGGCCTGTTGAATGGCGTCATTGGTCTGTTGCTGGTGGTCAAGTGCTGTGCGGTAGTTGATATAGGACTGCTCAAGGTGGATGAATACGCCCAGAGCATCGTTGATGTAGTCGTTGTACTCTGTGTAAGAAACACGGGGGACCCAATGAGCGCCAAACCCATAAAAGTCGACTTTCCCCGTTTGCAAAACGCTGTTTTGCTGCATGGCGAGCTGCCGGGTATTCGTGAGAAGACTTACGCTGTTTTTGCTAGCGAGTGTACTTTCTTGCCTTGTATATGCCTGGGTCAAGGTTCACTATCGTTGCATTGCTCGTGTACTCGATGGACTACTCACTTGTAACAGAGCATCGGAATTCTTGAGTGGTAAGAAGATGGTGCGAAGAAGTAATCGATCCAATAGATGAATACCTGTCTCCGTCCTTCCGAAATACCAATAGGTCATGGCACGGTCATAGAGCATCTTGCACCATTCTGGATGGACCATAACCACGGTTTGCTTGCGGAGTGATTCCGCATCGACTTCACGGACAAAATCCAAAGACAAGATATTGCCTCTAGCACCAGGCTTCCCGGAGAAACCTGAAGACGTTGCATTGCCTCCAAGGCCTGCCTCGATGTAAGTCCTGACGGCTAGCCTGTCGATGTCATATTGCTTCTTCAAGTCCTGGCGTGCGTCCCAAACGGCATCACGGGCCCCATCAACTGTCGGCGGCCGCAGGGTCTTCGCCTTGTCGCAGATGTCAACGAGTGGTTTGAGTATGCTGCTGACTGACGCGATCCCTGCGATTGAAGGGTCGGGGAGCGCGCTTGATGTATCCAAAACGTCCTGGAAAAAGACAACAATGGGATGCGTCGGAGTAAGGAGATCGTCTCCAGGGATGTCGCGATTCCAAGCTTTGTGCTGGGCGAAGCATAAAAGCATGGTGGAGATCTCCGTAATGTAGGAGTACGAAAAGAATGAGATATTGCCGCCATTCCCGCCGTTTCCGGCGGTCCCCTGCTTTTCAATAGTATCGCCTCCGTCTCCCCCACGAGCTTTGAGGACTAGATTCTGAACGACCTCGCTGGAGCAGCTCTCGAGATACAGACAAAGAGACCCAGCCGATTTGCCGTCGATGTCGCTAGGACGCGAAGCACCTTGTCATTATCAACCCCAGACGCCCCAGAAACATCGACCGTACTAGTTGCAACTGGGGAAAGAGAAATGTCATGAGTGCTGATTGTCAAAAGCGCGTCCTTCGACTCAAGAGGGACAGAAAATGAGTCAGAAAGGGCGACGTTCTCTGCGAAAACGAAAAATCCTTTCTCGCTGCCTGACACCTGGTTTCCAATATCAGTGCCCTTTCCAAGACGAATACCATTTTCCGCCACAGAGAGAATAACGGTGCGCTGATTAAGCTTGATTATGCGGAACGATTGGTCGTCTGGAAGAGTTATGGAGGGGGCTGCTCTGTCGTCTGTGTTTCCACATGAGAGCAGAACCCTGAATCACCTACCATCTGTGTGCTCGGCCATTGTATAGATGAAGGGATGTGTCCCAAACGCCTGGAGCTAGAGAAAATGCCAGCACATTTTATACGCCCCTACGTAGGGATGCCCTGGTCAGAGGCAGTTCAAAAGAGGTCATAAGGAGGGCTCATTCGGAGAGGAATCGGCAACGAGGAGATGGTTTTGGTCCTCAGAGGAGGAGGCAAAAACATGAAATAGCTTGTGATGAATAAGTATGGACAGAAGTCGTCCTAAGTTCAGTCGACTGAAGGATCCGGAATACACCTTCGAGAAGAAACCTGCAACGCCACTGGCAGTGAATGCCCTATGCCTCCGATGAACTCCTTGCACCAAAATGGTGCTACTAGCCATGGTATCCGAGAACCGCAGAATAAGTGAATAGATGCACTAGGAGCATGGACAGAATGGAATGAAAGAAGAGTAAACTTGTGATCATGAGAGCAGTACGAACTCCAGATTGCTCGTGCCAAAAAAATGATATGACATCACATGGGCTGCTGGCTGCGGCGTTGAATCACAGCTCGCCGCTTCCTTCATTGGCAAACGTTTAACTTCTGGAACGACCATCACTATTCTCCCCTGCCGCAAGTGTAAATGGAGGTCATCGGTGCCGCTACTCTATGCGGCGAAATACGTTTCGATCCTCTTCTCCTGGCATGTCAAGGTGCTTCGACTCTTCGAATTTTTTAGCCCAGCCCTGACAGCAAAAGCTTGGGCGTCGGCGATCTCGATTTCTTTAGAATATCAGCTGTTCTACACCTCCAAAGCCAGAGGCAAAGACTAGTGTCTCCGGAGCTTCAATCGCGCCACAAGAAATCTTCGAGTACAATCTATTGCCATCTTAGCGTTGAAGATTCCTTGGGGTCACGGTGTGGTTCTCGAGATTGTCTGCGGCTCCTTTGCACTTTCGCAGACCCCACTTCTTGCAAGAGACTTTTGCTTAGAGGCCGACCTTGTCGATACTGTTCTGCCTTCGAAAACCTGCAAGGCTTATATCACCAGCCTTCTCCCGGCGACTCTACAAGTCCTCCACTAAAATCATGCCGTTGTGGCCCCGTCTAGAGGTCAACATCATACCCTATCCTTACATTAAGTTCCAAGTCTACAGAACGCCACTTGGTGCTGGGTATCCATCATGGAACCGGTATGCAATTGAGATGAGACTGGATCATCCTACTTCGACCTCGTGATACCCTAGAAGTTAGTTGCCCGACGCTATATTGTTTACAATGGCGTATACAGCCTCGACCCACGAGTTGAATAAAAGCCATCTCATCCTCTCTAAACGAACTCAGACTTGAGCATTTCACCCCCTCGGATACCAGCCAAGTAACACTATTCCGGTGACTACTCAGTTGGTCTTGCTACTCCGTCATGAATGCTGACGACCATGTTTTCTGTGATGCAGAGTACCAGCAACCATGGCTTCGGTAGGCCTCGAACAGTATCACAAAGGGATGCGTACTGCCAGTGTGACCTGTAATTGGGACGTTGCTGTTACCTATGACCAGGAGAAAATCAACGCGCTACTTGCTGATCGTTATAATCAGCCAGGCGGTTCTGGCATGGTCACAGAGGTTGTCCTTCGGGAGAAATTGGAAGATCGTCTGGGCGATACTCCCAAAACTGGCACTTCAATCTAGGACCGCCCCTTATTCAGTTCAACAAAGCAACCATGTTCCCGACGTGCTCCCTAACCACTGCCATCGTCTCTGGATCAATCTGGACGTCCGAGTTGAACACTCCCGACAAGAAGGACAACGAACAGCAGTTGAAGGCCAATACTTACTCGATCACTATCTCCCACATCAACCTATCCGCTCTTGATGGCGATGCCAACTATAAGGGGGGTGGTGAGGACACTATCACTTTCCCCTCGAACGTTCAGAGCGATCGTTACATTGTCGTCGATATCCCTACTTCTGGCAAGCAACTCTACTATGCCGTTGATTACCCTGCCGGTTTCAATCCTCCTTCGGCTATGAAGTCGGACAGTCTGTTGACTGCGCTCAAGTCTTTCTTCAAGACCAACATCAAGAGCATTGCTTACACACTCGCTCAGATCAATAATCACAAACCAACGAACGGCGTCTTGGACCTTGTCCCTCAGGCCTTCCGTTTTGTTACATACGACGTCGACCCGAAGGTGTCAAAACTGTCGTTCCTTACTCTCCTGATTCAGACCAAGAGTGGGTCCGGTCCGGGTAACGTTAAGACGTCCAAGCTCAGTGGATCACCAACTGGTCTACCGTTAGCGGGGTCGCTCCTGTTCCAAAGACAGAATCCGCTTCCATTATCATTAACAACGATTTCTTTTTCAAAGTCTTCATCAAGCCAGGTCTGAAGCAAGCAAGTTCGGTCACAAACCAAGTGGTTCCCAGTTCGGACAGCCTTGGAGGAATCCGAGCACAATGTCAATGGCCGAAGCAAACGTCGGATGCTCACTCGTATCGCAACTCCCGCATTCCCTCTAACTGGGAGCACTGGAGCAGTGGCCTTTGCAATATGAGTGGTCTGAGCTGGATGTTCCTGCGGTGCAATATGATCCCAATAATATCTCTCCGCTCAAGCTTACTTTTGGGCTTTCGGTGTGTCCCCATCCGTCGTCATGTATGACAACTGCATTCATCTTCTGTTATAGAATGGCTTTGGGAAGCCTGCCACTTTGAATCTATATTGGCAGTACAAGTACAAGAGTACTTGTACTGGCAGACAAGTGAAAAGGTATTCTATCAAGGAGCCCGGTGGGCCTCTCCAGTGGTTGCCTAGCATTAAGAAACAGAATGGGTCGTTCGTTACGACGTATACTCTCAACAAGACGATCAGTCTCACCGATCTGACTGACGAGGATCTCTCCATTAATATTGGCGCTGACCCAGGTGATTAGAAGACAGATGCCGTTCCCGACGAAGGGAGTGGTTTCTGGGCGGATATCGGCTCAATATTTGGAGGGTCCACAAATCCCGGTTCGATACCAACTTTTGTGAGCAATACCGCAATGCGTGGTATATCCTTCAAGTTCACCTTTGGGACCCTGCGTTTCTTCTCAGTCACCAATGTCCTGCGTAAGTGTCCTTTTCCGACCCCATGTCCGTTTGTGATGCCTTTTTTTTTCTGGCAGTGCCTGGCGAGAAAGTCATTGATGTCAGCATCAAGAATGGTCTGGGAATTCCCCGCGACTGCGTCATAGTCGGGAATGTTGTCGAGTCTCGCAGTGCATTCGCTGATCTACAAAACTGAGATTCATTGCACGGCAGGCTATGAAGTACTTTCAATTTGCCTGACGATTCATAGTCTCGTCGACTGCAAAGACTGGCCTCGGATTTCCATTGATGTGTAGCAACCTGTTTGTAGTATCTGGATAGAGAGACGCTGTTGAGGAAACCATAAATTTCTGTTGGCCTGTACTCCTGGACAAGAAGGTGGCGGCAGATAGTCAGCCCCTTTTACAGAATTGCGGCAAGTCACTTGACATTGACAGTGATCTCATCGCAGTGGCTGTGAATTGAATAGGCACTCTGTAACTTGTTTCCAACAGTCACTGAGGGCGATCAGCAAGGGTCTGTTTTCGAGCTCCTTGGTTGGTCTGCATCCTCATCTACAACCTCCACAATGCCTGGTCGCTATACTCCTCTTCCAAATCCACGGTCGGCGCCGGACGCAGAGCGAGAAATGGAGGATGCTTTCGATCTTAACAGCGAGCACGAGGAACAAGCTGACCATGAAACTGCGCCTCTTACCAATAATCATAATATTCAATCGGCTAGGTCAGAGAACACCCAAAGCGCAGAGACGAGCGCTATTCCAGGGGCGTATGACTTTGAAAGAGAGTACGACTTCCCTCCGCCGGGCTCTCCTCCCCGACCATCAAGTCGAGCGCTTCCCAATGACTATGGCAACTCAAATGGCCTTCTACCGACGGCACCTGTGGCCGTGCCAAAACCTAGGCAGTCTTTCTTTAGAAGAGCAGTGGGAGCTATTCTTCCAACTCACTATCAGCGTGTACCGACCGATCACCCCACACGACCCACTGGAGGAGGAACGGAGAACGACGGTGTTTTCGCCAATGTTGTGGCCAAGCCACAGCCTGGCAGGGTAGTAAGGACAGAAGATGGGGACGTCCATATCCTTCCTGAGGAGACTCAGAAGGAAAGTCCGCCCGTGAGCAGTCGTTCCCCCTTTCTTTATCTTTCAGGCACTCAAGTTTCTCCAGTCCTATATTGAAGCCCAAGCAGATGCCGTGCCACCATACTGGGAGACGACTATACATGCTCCAATGGGCATGGAAGGAGGAGAGATGATCATTGACGACTTACCAGCAGGTTCTTTCTTGGTCTTTTGCCTCAACATCTTTATCTCCTTTTTCTTCCAATTCGTCGGTTTCCTTCTTACGTACCTTCTTCACACCTCCCACGCCGCCAAATTCGGGTCTCGTGCTGGTCTTGGTCTAACGCTCATACAGTATGGATTTTATTCACGCACGATGAATTTTGTCGACGACAGTCAGTCGGAGTCGGAGTCTGGCGGTGGCTCTAGCTGGGGAGGTCCTCCCCCTCCTGCACCGTCAGGCGATGGATCGACTGCGTCAGCAACTGCGAGTCAGGGTGATATGATGTCCTCGACATCCAGAGACTGGTTATCTTTCTTGTTCATGACCTTAGGTATGTAACTATCTGGCTTCAAGACTCTGCTCCAGCCTCATGTATCTGACGCAGGGTGGTTCCTCTTACTCTCCTCTATCATCGGTTTTTGGAGAGTAAAACGCTGGGAAAGAACCATACGGGCACCTGCTTCTACTCCCAATACTGAAGAACTCCAGAGAGACGTCAACGTCAGGCGCGGGTTGGAAGAGGCCTTCGGGATCTCATTTGCACCACCACCTGGACAGCAGGCTCGAGACGAGCACGGTCATACAATCGAAGAGTTCGCACTGGCGGACGATGCTAGGTTGGCCCGAAATTTGAGGGCAGCCGGATTCTTGTAAAATATGTCTTATTTGCTTTCTACGCCCTGCTCCTCGAAAAGAGAGGCCAACAGTTATTTTCAGCTAATCGTCTGCTATCTTCAAGGTCTCCTCCATGTACAAACTCCCACACTCGCTTTATTTGTTACCATAGCTCAATTGCTCAAGGAATATTAGCTTTCAAAGATCGGACACACATTCTTTGCTGCCTGCCTCTCATTATCTCGACACTCATTGCCCGTTTGAAGTATTTATTCTGTCTGCGAATGCTAATGCCACTGCCGAAATTAATGCTGCTTCTCGAAGCTCATTAGTGACCAAATTGAGACACGGTTATCTTTGCTGCCTGCAATCAACCACCTTGCTCTTTTGATCTTCTCTTCTACCGTCAGATCGTCGTCGTCACTTTCCTCTTCTTCTGGCACTGCACGTCCGTCCTTATTTCCCCCTTCTCCTGTCCAGGCTCGAGCAAACTCTATACATTGACAGGCCAATTTGTGGTATTTGAGCGTGCCCAGAGGTTTGAAAGATTTGGTTGAGTAAAGTCTGATCCTACAAATTTATCTAAGCCTGAATAGAAGCAAATGCAAGAGTCGTCTGAAGACCTACTTGCCATCCCAGCCTCCAACAGCGCAGACTTTACCATCGTCTCGAATTGCAATTGACCCATTACCAGGATGCTTGGTCCGGAAGGCTACGCCGTGCTCCTCAGGAGGAGGTTGGTCGGTCTGACACAGACATGAGAAAGGAAGTCAAATGAAAGATGCAAATCAGGTACCGTAAGGTCATAGCGACCAATGATATGGTCTGCTGATACTGTTACGGCGAAGTCGTTGGCACGAGACACCCTCATTGCCATGACTGCCAGTAAACGGTAAGCAGTGCAGAGAAGAACTTAAAAAAAATTTACTTGATTCGACGTGCAGCTTTGACTTCCATAAAATCTCCCAGCCTTGTCCTTCAATGGAGGCTTCTTTCTCTGTCCGGGTGTATTCACGCAATACGACACTCCCGTTTTCATACGCCGTGAGCAAACGTAGATTTTTGTAATGGTCTGAGCTTGAGCTAGATGGGCCGTTGTGAATGTAATAATACAGATGCATCGACATGATAATTCCTAAGTCCAATATGAAGTTAAATTGAAGAGGAAAGACTGAAAACAGACCAGATGTATTTCTCCCGGTTTCATGAGGAACAGAAACAGGCTTATTAGTCTCTTGGCCAATGGCCGCGTGTACCCTGTCCTGCGAAGGTAACGACCATACATCTGCCTATTGTAAGCAGTTCTGAGATATGCCTCGCTGGTATCTTGAAGAGACTTACAGTTGACGAGTCTATCAAATTGGGAAGAGCTACCAGCGCTTTTGGTTTTCTAATTCCTTCAGAAGCAGAAGTGTTGGGTGATTGGAGGAGAGAAAATCGACAGAAATTGAGGGAGTTGACGTCCATGGAGTAGCATAGTACCGGAGTTGGCAGGTCGGGCAATCCTGCTGACCCTCCAATCCTAGCGGAGAAAGGCACCTCTTCGATTCGTTGCCACACATGCAGTTTGTTATCTCTTCCATGTCTTCATGACTTGTCAATCTTGGGGACCAGCGAACCAGAAAAATAGACAGACGTTACGATGAAATTGTCCCATTCCTCGACACCTAGAATCGAATCAGTGTGAGCCACCCATGAGGCTATGGCTCGTAGCGAGCGAGTCGACGTGACGACGACTTTCCCAGAGGCATCCGCAGAATATACTCGTTCATTGTCGTCCGAGATACAGAGAGCAAAGATGGGCGATGAATGTGATCGAAGTAGGTGTCGTGGCGTCGGTGGTGGTGGAGCTTGAGGTTGTTGTGCAGGGGTCGCCATTGAAGACTAAACAGATATCAAAAGTGATTGACTTTGAACAAAATCACACAGGTTCTTTCGATAGTCAAGAGAGATTTGAATTGCATTGCGAAGTGGACGGGCCGTAGGCGGCGAGGACGAACAATCAGAGAGGATGTCATGGCGTCTCTCAAGCTGCTGCCAATCAGAGGCAAATAGGAAATAGGGGCTACATTTCCCTTAATTAATGGTGCTCAGAGCTTGGGGATTGGTCTGTAGCTAAGATCGTATCATAGGAAGCTCGGTGATGATTGAGAAAGGCGTCGAATATAATGTACATGATTTGAGAGGTTTTGACTCCGTCCGCGATGCCATCAAATCGACAGGCTACCGTTTTCGTGGGCTGTCGTATCGCTTGAGACCAAAGAGAATGAGGAGCCGATACCCGCCACTGTCATCACTAACAAAACATAGTACACCAAATTACCGCTAGCCAGGTTTCTCTCCAAGGTCAGAGAAAAAAGTGACGAGGCAAAGGCTGGCGCCACCGTTCTCGAAGCAGAACCGATCATTTGAGCGACGCCGATGACAGTGTCCAAAGGACCTCCTTCTGGGACGCTTTCCGCCAGCATGACATCGAGGGAGCCTGGAAAGTTGAGAATATAACATGAACACGACAATAATCATGACTTGACCAGATTCTAACTTACTGAACGACATGGTAATCAGAGACCGACATGCGAACTGCACTATCATCCCAGCAATAACCACCCAGCTTACCTCATGCGACCGCTGTGCTAGGAAGCTCAAAACCGGATACATGCCGAAGCACCCGAGCAAGCCTGGAAAGGTCAAAACGTAAAGTTTCTTGGCACCATACTTTCTGATGAATCCACCCAGAAATCTAACTTGAAAAAGGGAGTTGAAAAAGCCATATAGGCCCATTGCAAGACCGATCCCGAAAGGCTCAAGCCCAAGTCCTCCAAGATCCATCGGCGTCGAGTACATCAGCGTCACAATCACCAGGTTGGCCATTTCCAGAAAAGAGAGAAAAAAGTAGTTTATCAGCACCCTGTTCACGTCTGGTGTGAACACGGCATGCTGAACCTTGCCGAAAGGATCTGTCGTGTGTTCGGACGTGTTTGCTTCAATTAAAGTGGAACATGTGCACGTAGATGGGCCCGACGTATCTGGGAGCCTGAGAATTGTAGATTGGGTCAGAGCCTCATGACCGCCGTACGGTCTCTTTGGAGTCCTTTGAGGGTCGTCCGCGTAGGTCTTCGATGGCAAAGTCTAGAAGAATTCGTCAGGGAGAGATAAGGACCCAGAAAAACGTGACTGACCTCTTTCAACGTAAAGAAGGCAGCTATGAAGGCCACGAATGAGCAGCTAGCTGCCATCGAGCAAGGTAGCAAATAAGGGTATCTTCGAAGGAGCAATAGACGACCAAAGCTATGAGGCCATTGCTCTGCTGGGTTTGCAAAAATGCCGCCAATCGCAGGGCTTGCCAGTGGGAAAGTAAGTGGAAAACTGGTGAAATTGAAAGTCTTATTCACCTAATAGTTATACCTGCATTCCAGACGAAGGGTATGATTGCATAAGCGTCCCCTCTGTTCGTAGGATCAGTCAGCTAGAGATAAGGTTAGGGTGTTAAGATACAAAAGATATTCGATTGGAAAAACGAACCTCGGCGATGACGGTCTTTGCTACTCCTGCCATTGGCAAAGTCAATTCGAAGGTGAGCATGTGGTAAGGGCTGCGCATACCTAGGCTCCCGATAAAGACCCCTTGGAGGCAACGAGACAAGACAAGTGGCCAGAAAAGTTTGGAAGTTCCGAACAATAGAATGGAAATTGTCAAGCCCAAAGGCGTACAGAGCAACGTTGGTCTACGACCAAATCGATCAGACAAATAGCCCCATAGCACGCAAGTGGCGCATTCAGACAAGAAGAATGCCGATTCCTGAAAATCATGTCAACACAGAAAGTACTGGAGATGACGCAAGAAAAAGGTAGGCTGACGATGATACCCGCATAATATCCAGTCTTTTCTTCAGCGCCTGCGGTAACGCCTGTTTCCCTGACTAGTCGATTGACGAATGGATAGATGACAGTAGCAGTGAGGGGCTCTGATAGCTGGATTAGGAAGACGCTCAGGAGCCTTGCTATGGGAAGCGGTGTTGGGTTTTCTGGATTGTGCTCATGACCGTTATGAGAGCTGAGAAGGTCTGATGCCATCTAGAACTGGAGGGAAGCGGACAAGGCGATAGGTCCACCAGCTCCCAGTCGAAGCTTTTAAAGAGTTTAACAGAGGCTGAGTGGCAAGAAATCACAATATTCATATTCAAGCCACGGAGTCGGAGTCGCATGGCTCGTCTCCCAGAAGTTGGTGATGGAATGATTCTCAGCTGACGTTGATGGCTCGAAGCAAGAAGCAAGAGTACGAGTTGCTGACTTCGATTACGATGGTATCGCGATATCAGGCTTCAGCCTACTCACGTCTAAGCTTAATCAAAGAAGGCGTAGGAAAAGAGAGATCGACTGCAGAAAGCGATCTTCAAATTGGATATCTGACAGATGGCCAAACAGAATTGAAAATGGTACAGCTAACTCCTAGGGAAAACAGGGTCCAGCTTGATTTGCCTTGCCAGCCATTGGTATGAAAGGCGTACTGCAGCACAAGTTGAGTGGGTCCAATGCCACTGCCAGTGACTCTTGAATTAAAGAAGCCGCAACATTCTAGCAATACCGTCAAGGAGATACTGCCTCAGGCTATAGCAGGCCGTCGTAGAAACATTCTCAGGTCAAGGAGATGGGAAGCAGAAAGCATCGTTCGAACAGTTCAAGCTCAAGCCCAAGGCTGCTGCCAATCATGGACAAACACAGCGGTTTTGGGTTCGTGTCAACGTGTCGAGCGCGTACTACGGTCCAACTCATTATTATACCCTGCTATGCACAGTATATTCACCAGAATCAATAATGTCTCCGCATTCCTATCGTCATGTATGATGGCGCTTTTAGCAGCCATCGCGCTGTCGTCCTTTTTGTTCTCTGCACAAGCCGATGGAGATTTGGCTATTTCCTCGATCAAAGTGTGAGTACTCGCCTTGAGAGTCAACTCCTCGGAGCTCAAATCTATCACGACAGGGTCTCGTCCAATGCCAGGAGATATCCTAACAAAAAGCAGGATTTAGCGTTTGTCAACTTCAACATTACCGCCGGTATGATGCTACCTTCCCCCATGGAAGTGAATTTATGACGTTGGCGCGCTAGATTTGTCCCCACTATTTCACTGGAATACGAAGCAGCTTTTCCTCTATCTAGAAGCTGAATATGTGAACAAACAATCAGTGAGTTTTTACGTTCATTCGCTAGTGCTTCCCTGCAATTGACATGTCTGTGCAATTCAGGTAAAGAATGAAGTAGTCATCTGGGATCGGATCGTCAGGCGAAAAGAGGATGCATTCGTGAAATTTGTGGGGAAGAACAAATACATGTTCCGCGACATTTCGTCCTCCTTCAAGTGCGTCTTTGCCTTTTATTCTTCCAGGTTAAGCAGACTCAAAAGTTTCACAATCATCAGGGGTGTACCTCCTGCCAACTACTCACTGAAGTATAACATAATGCCCTACGTCGGCGTTTTGCAATATGGCGAAGCTGCAAGGACGACCGAAGAAGTTGCCTTCCCAGAACCACAATCGCGCCTGTAGTCCTCGCTTTGTCTATTTAGCTGTACTTATAGCCCGGGTAATAAAGGAGAGTTCAAATGCTTTTGATTCCTATGAAGCACGCATCTTCTATGATAGTACATTCATTGACTTGATTGTCTTCCTTCCTAACTCTGTTTCAGACCAACATTTTGAATCCCTTGACAGCCTCAAGCTCTCCCTTGACGCTTGCCAGGAAGTCTTCCTTTGTCTTTGTCGGCTTCCAGCCAATAGCCCTCGACCTCCTTCCTCGGCAGCGAGAGTTTGAGCCCAAGTAAGTTGATCCCTATAAGTGATTGTACACATCAGATCATAATTTGGATTTGACAGACAAAATGCTTACCTCCAAGTACTTGTCAATCTCTTCTTTGGTGAATGTGGTGGGCTCGGCGTTGTTAGACAGACCTAGCTGCACCATAGCGTCGCCAATGGCTTTGCCAACCTCATACAAAGTGTGTTCGCCGTTCTCTCCAAAGTAGAAACCTTCACGACCATGACCACATGCATGGTTGTCACCCTTTCTGATTGCGTTGAAGAGCACGACGTAAAGTTCCGCCACTGTCGAACACGTCAATAGCTATTCTCTGTCGACAAAAGAGGGCTGAGGCATACCATCGTCGATATTCACGTCTGGCCAGATGTTCTTGCCATCTCCTACCATGCCAGCGCGTCCACGAGCAAGGGAAGCGCGAATTAGCTGTGGCACTTGAATCGACAGACGGTTTTGAATGCCCTGGTCGACGAGCACGCCAGTACCAAGGCCCCAAATTGTTGAAGGCAAGATGATATGAGCCTTGACGTATCCTGAAGACTTGTTATCGTATGTCCTACACGAAGGTTCACCCCAGCCTACCTTCTTTATCGGCGCGCAAGATTTCGAGATCGACATTTCTGTGCAGTTGTGTGTCTGGAAGAGACTCGATCTGTTCAGGGTTTGAATCATCGTATATTGTTTCTGTTGCGGATTTTCCTTCAGCGTTGTCAGCGAGAACACCTGTAGAGCACATCAGTACGTTGTCAGTCAGACGCTTCAGATGCCACGACTCACCGGTTCCGGACTATGCAGATGGGTATTGGCCGTATGAGTAGGAAAGTATGAAAACTCGAAATGACGAACACTTACCGTATGGATCAGAATGGGGACCTTCTTGGTCTTTTCATACCGCCTCTTGAGACCTTTCAAGATAGCTTGAGCAGCTTCAAGGCTGTCTGCGTCTGCCTGTGATGTGGTAATGGACGACCAGCAGGTGAGGACTCGTTCCGTGATCCGGACTCCGGATGCAAATGAAGGCGTACCATTGCGATGACGACATCGTTCTCTGCGGCCAGGTCCGAAGTCACCTTGTCGTCGGTGTGTGACCCCACAACAGCGTTCACGCCCAGCTTCTTGAGCTTCTCAGCTTTCTCTGGAGAGCGGACGAGGGCGGTGATGTTGAAAGAGGGGAACTCGGGATGGTTCATAAAGTGCTTGAGCACAGTGCCACCGATGTAGCCTGAAAGTTATTGGATTGTAAGCCATAGCAGTTCAGTCGACGAAGATCCGTATGCGCACCGGTGACCCCTGTCATCATGATGTTCAGCTTGTCGGACATGTTGGTGAGAAGTTGAGTACGCAGGATATGAGGCTAAAGGTAGGATTCAATCTAGTGCTTCCGTGACCTTGTAGGCGCGCCTTATATACCATAGAGCGTCCCCATGCGATGGAACTTTTGGAAGCTTCGCGATGTCTGGAACAAAGATGACGCACACGATGATTGGACGACCTGTTTAGTCAGTGCTTCATCAGCTGGTGCCAAGGAGTAAAATCTTTTCGAGTACCACAGAGATCAAGCTCCTCACTACTCCTACAGCCTCGTCAATGAGTACTGTGGCTATACCAGGATTAATTACTAGATTCTAACATCTTCAAGATATCTGTCAAAAGGAAGCGGGATGATTTAATCCCCTCTGATTAATGCTCTGTACTGCCTCCTTTTTCTCCCTTTAACAGTCTTCAAGCCTCAGGGCTTTCACCCTCCCCTGTGTCCTTGTGGCTTGGCACTGGCTCATTCAGCTAGCAACCACAGGAAGAAACTTTCTCCTCCAGCTTTTGCTCAGCTAAGGCACATCCTGCTCACTAATCAGCTACCACTTCAGGCTCGCATTCGACTCTTCTGAGCCTCTTCAATTCTCGATGTACGATGGTCTACCCGGGAGTCAAGTTGGTTTTCGTTGCCAGCTCAGTCAAAACGATCGCCTGCTTTGTGTAAAGAAAATTGCATTCACCGTGTCTCTCTGAACTCTGGGATACTGCATCTGGGCGATTTATGTATACATCTGTCGCCCATCTTCTCGACGCCCCCTCAGTAGGTTTGAAAACCGATACTGTCGATATTTAGCTGAAAAGGGCTCTCGACTGATTTCCCTGCCACGAGGCCTTGGATCTGGGCCGTAAAGGTGTGGTTCCGATTCATACGTCAAGGAAAGCATTGAACGCCTTGCTAAATAGCTGCCAAAGTCACTTGAGGTATTGCTCGATCCTGTAAGGTATCCTTCGGTTCCGAGCGGATCATATGTCGGATACATGACCCCACGGGGCTCTGTCCAGTGTCCTTCCCTAGCCCTTCCTTGCGTTACTTCTATTCATCGATCGTTCAAGCAGCTGTCATAAGTACACCGGTATTCAATGTTCATGAGTTCGGATAAATCCTGTAAATTGCCCTCGGAAAAGAGTGCGCGGACTTTGAATGGCCAAGTGCTTGTGGATTTGACGAAAAACCGAAAATGCAGCGAGGACTTGTAGTCTTGCAGTCCAGTGACCCTATCGACAGCGATGCAAAGTGTCTCCTGAACATGTCACGTATCATGTCTGAATTGACGTTCAGTACATTGTCAGAGAGAGGCAGACAGGCTCCCGGCAATGAGGCAATCCACCACGCGGAAGGCGATAAGCACTTCTGCAGGCGCTTGTAAGAAATCTGCGATATTCCCAAGATATTGAAGCCATTGAAGCGCTATCTTTGAAAACCAGGTGGATATCTTGTCAAGCCGTGCGGGCCCATTGGGAAGGCTGACTCTTGGCGAAGATAGTCTGGCAGTTGACAACTTGACAGTGGATTTGTGCAAGCATTGAAGAGGCTATCTCGAAATGAGGTCAAGCCCGAGCGCCGCATAAGTAGAGTGCGGTTGTCACCCCACAAGAAAGCCTAAAAAAGTAAATTTATTGGAGACTGGCCTAACACGGTGCCTCAATGTGGCTTGACAGGAGTCAACTTTGACTGACACGACCTGTTGGCGGCAATGCTCTTGTAGACATTTGCTTATAGTCTAAGCAGACAGTAAAAACAGTGGCAACTGGCAATCAATGAGGAGGTTCCGCGGCTATCCAGCAGTAAGACAAGCTATCTGCGCCGCAGCTGACGAACACGCAGCAGAGTATTGAGATCTGTTCCACGACACGTTATGGTCCGGGCATGTCGCCACGACACTGAGCACGTTTGTGGGGGTGACATGAAGGAGAAAGGAAGCCGAGAAAGAAAAGAAATTGCAGCCAGGTTATTCCGGGCAGTGCGTGTTGTCGGGAGTAGCCGAGCATAACAAGCGGCGGCGCTTTTTGAGTCGATCGCATCCTCGCCTTGCACTCATTCCCTTCCGCTCCTTCGCCATGTCCTTTGCCAACCTTTTCACCCAGGGCGGCTCGTCCCAGGCCTCTGCACCCGCCGACATGAAGACCATCGAGGCCATGTTCCAGCAGATCATGCTCGCCGTCCATAAATCCGTCAGTCGCGTCTAGCCAGCGCATCTTCTTATCTTGTTCAATGTCTGCTCTCAACAGAACCAGGATATTAGCGAACTCAGGCAGGAGTGCGCTGAACTCAGAATGGCCAATGCCTCTCTGGAGAGGCAGGTCAGAGACGGTCTCCAGGTTAGCAAAGCACATGGTCCGTCAACATTGGTCCACTGACAGCGATTCTAGTACAACATCTACAACTCTCGCAATGGCACCCCAGGTTTCATGACCCCAGCTCCCCCAAGCCCTCAGTTGCGTCCGAAGCTGTCTCCATTCCTCAGCCACAGTATACCAGCCATTGTGACTACCCCTTCACCAGAGGGGGTGCCGTACCGCCCATCGCCCCTGGGAGAGAACAGTCTGACCGCCTTTCCTTTTGGCAATAGGGATATCCCTGGGTTCTACGTAGTGATTCCCGCTGGAGGTGCTGGGACACGTCTCTGGCCCCTGTCTCGTGAAGGACACCCTAAATTTTTACTTGACCTGACGTTGAAGGGAAGGTCGTTGATCCAAGCGACTTGGGATCGTCTTATTCCTCTTACCTCGGCTGCTCGCACGACCATCGTGGCTGGCCCAGCGCATGTAAAGAGCATTCGTGAGCAACTTCCCGACCTCCTTCCTCACAACCTTTTCTGTGAGCCCGGTCCTAAGGACTCTATGGCTGCTATTGGTCTCGCCGCTGCAATTTTGGCCGTAAGGGACCCAGACGCAGTCATTGGCTCTTTCGCAGCTGACCACATGATTTCCGGTGACGATGCCTTCCTTTCCGCCGTAGCGGAGGCGGTCGAAGTCGCCCGGAAGGATTACCTCGTCACCATTGGTATCGCACCATCCCATCCCTCTACTGGATTCGGTTACATTCGTCTCGGTAACAAGCTGGGAATGAAAGAAGCGCCCAATGCCCGCCTTGTATCAAGTTTCAAAGAAAAGCCTGATGCCCGAACAGCCGCTCAATATATCGGCACTGGTGCCTACCGATGGAACGCTGGAATGTTCGTCACAAAGGCGATTGTGTTGCTTGATCTCTTGAAAGAGTACAAGCCTGATTTGGCTGAGGGCTTGATGAAAATTGCTGAGGTCTGGGATGACGAGTCGAGGCGTGAAGCTGTTCTCAGCGAGGTCTGGCCGGGTCTGGAGAAAATCCCGATCGATAATGCAGTTGCAGAGCCTGCTGCAGCTGAAGGCCGTGTTGCTGTCGTGCCTGCTACTTTCGGTAAGTTCCTTGAACGTTGAGCACTCGAACAAGGATTCTAATAACAAATAGGTTGGGACGATGTCGGCGACTTCTCTTCCCTTGCCGATCTGTTGCCAGCAGAGGCCAACCAACCTCGTATCCTCGGAGATTCTCACCTCGGTATGAATTTCGGTTCACTTCACAATACCAACTTAACTGAATATTTCGCATTACAGTGCTTACAGAACAAGTTGCCGGTGGCATCGTCGTTCCAGGTTCTGGCCGTCTCATCACATGCTTGGGAGTTGACGATCTCGTCATTGTTGATATGCCTGACACTCTTCTGGTCACCACCCGAGCTCGTTCTCAAGAAGTCAAACGCGTCGTGAAGAAGGCCCGTGACGCGGGATGGAAGCAACTTCTGTAAATTATCAACGCAAAAGCAAACTCTTACTACATACACCATGGACACATTGGATAATCTCGGCAGGGTAATTTGGACAACCATATATCTTCTTAAATACTCGGGTTCGGTCTTTCCTTTCCTCCTTTCTTCACCATCACTATTTAATACTTCCCTCCTTTATTGATACCAAGCTTTCGTTTTACTACTTACACTCGTATTCTGTTGCTTCTTGGATGTTTCGTAGGTCGTTTGTGACGCAGCATGGGTTCCCGCAAGACTGTAACTACCTTCACTCTACTCCTTGATCCTCAACAATGCTTAATATATCCCAATGGCAAACCTTCCTCCTTTCCTCAGTGAAAAGGCATGCTGATATTTTCTCATTCTGCAGATGGTCTTGAAATAAAAGGCAACGCACGGGCAAAACCATTTATTTACACTCAAAATCTGTGTCATCTGATCTCTTTCTTTGCAATCATAAGATACCAAGTGATTTATTGGAAGACTCCTCGATCATCGGGGTCAAGGGACAGTTCAAGGTCTCCACTTCGAGGAAGGATTTGTCAAGATGAACTCGATCTCTGGACGTATACTGTCTAACATATCTTTCGTCGTCTTGGCCGGCTTCCAGCCTACTGCCTTCGACCTGTTGGAACGACCGCGCGAATTTGTGCCCCAGAAGGTTGAGCCCTGTCAGGCAAAATATATTGATCAGCATGTGTAGTTGTATGTGCAGTCCCATAGCAAGGAACTTACCCCAAAGTAAGTCTTGATCTCTTCCTCGGTGAAGGGGGTCGGGACAGGGTCAGTCGCTTTACCAAGAGCGACCAATTCCTCCGCTACTCTCTTCCCGACTTCGTGAAGAGTGTGCTCTCCATTCTCACCGATGTAGAACCCTTCCCGACCGTGAGGTACACTGTCAGGGTTGGACTTTATGGCGTCATAGATAACGATGTAGAGGTTGGAAACTGAGGGACCAGTCCTCTTGTCAGCGAAAATTTGGGCGTTACAGCCTTCGGGCGTACCATCACCGATGTGGACGTTGTTCCAGATGTTTAGGCCGTTACCGACCATGCCGCCTCTCTTACGACCGAGACTTGCACGGATGATTGACGGAATTTGAACCGACTGCTTGTTCTGAATGCCTTCATCAGCAAGACGCCCAGAGGCGATGCCGTAAATGGTTGAAGGAAGCACAATGTATGTCTTGACGTATCCTGGTCATTTCGTTAGCCCCAATACCACCTGCTTTCCTGCTGGGACCCAGGACATACCTTCTTTATCTGCTCGAACTATTTCGAGATCAACATATCTGTGCTGCTGCGTGTCTGCGAGGGACTCGATCTGGTCCGCGTCATTATCGTTGTAAATGACATCCCAGGGACGATCGCCTGCAGCGTCGTCTGCTAGGACGCCGGTCCCAGACTAAGGTGTGTATTCAGTGGAACTATCTGCAAGGTTCGAGTCAAAGGAAGTAAAATACCGTATGGAGCAGTATAGGTACGGCGCCTGTAGTAGCGTGATGCTTCTTCATACCCTTTAGGATGGCCTTGATCATAGGGACGTCATCACAGTCAGCCTGCATTTCGACGTCAATGAGGAAAGAAGCTTGAGGTAGTAGCGGGACAACGTACTGTGGACACTACGATGTCAGCATCCGCAGACAGGTCCTCAAGCAGAGTGAGATCCTGCAGCGTCCCGATGACCGGCTTAAGGCCAAGAGCCTTAAGTTTCTCTGCTTTATCTGCAGAGCGTACGAGTACAGTGAATGCAAACTGAGCAGCATCACGATGCTCTAAGAAGCGGTTAAGAACAGACCCGCCAATGTAACCTCGATAAGGCAAAGATGTCAATTCGAGTCTTCCGAGTCAAATCTGTGAGAACAGCCTTACCAGTGGCACCTAAGAAAAAGATTTTGACAGGGGTAGACATAAAGGGAGCTAACGTTTGGATGTCCGTTTCTGTTGATTTATTCGAATCGTTGGTTTGAAGAACAGGCTTGCTGAGCTTAGACACAAGTTCCTACAGGCTTTTATACGCGAGGAAGAAGGCCCTGTCAACTACTTCTCAGGTTGACTGAGCCATGTGTAAGCCCTTCTCCTTACTCAAAAGGGTTATCGTTTGTAAGGACGGCCTATTGCGAGCAAGTCGGAGATAGACGACGATCGCTTGGTTGTAAATCCAGCTTCGAGAGTAAGAATAGCGGGGCAAGTCGACTTTGTCAGCCCAGCAACTTTGATTAGAAGTATGGGGGTCGTTAGAAATTTACGAAGTCCGCCTCCTGGCTATACGCCGGCCAAAGCTTCTGGCACTTCCACCCACCCTCCTATTCTTGTACCTTGAGAACATCGATCTGTCCGCTATAGAAATATCTATCAATAGCCAAAGTTGTTCGGTACTCACATATATCGCTTCTTCCAATTCTCAATGATTCTATGGTCCCAGACGGTATAGCTGATTACATTCTCTTCTAAATTTGACGGTCTACATCGTCGGCGAGCTCGTATCTGCGAGATGTAAAAGCAGGCGAATAGATTTAAGTGAGCCACTACTCC